>JARWLC010000014.1:104082212-104269712 GCA_033318265.1 Phyllotis vaccarum
CCTTTATATATACATATACAAGTACCTTTACACACACACACACACACACACACACACACACACACACACACACACAAATTTTACTCATACATTGTTCCTGGCGCTCATCACTCAGCTTCATCACTGATTTAGAGAGTTCGCTTTTCTGAGATTTCATATAAATAAAATTCTACAGTAGACATGTTTTCTCTTCCTTTTTATTAATGAGATTCCATTTTATACAGTGACATTTGCTATGAAAATATCTGCTTGAGTTATTTCTGGGTTCTGAAATATTATGAATTGTATTATCCAGGGTTCTCTAACAAAAGAAATGATAAAATGAAGTTATGCCCATCATATATTATATATATATATATATATATATATATATATATATATATATATATATATATATATATATATATGGGATTTGTTAGCACGGCTTCTTACAGGATGTGGTCCAGGTAGGAACATGGCTGATTGATGATGTAAAGTATTAATTGTTCAGTCCATGAAGTTGGATGTCTCTGAAGTCCTAGTCTGACGCTGAAGGCCTGAAGGATTCCTGGAGAACGGCTGGTCTTTAGTCTATATTGGAATCACAAAGAATATGTGATAGAATGCTGCAGCATCAGGACAGATGAATTTGCCAGCAAGTCTGAAAACAGGAGCCCCAACATAAACTTCTGTGTTCACCTGGGCTGGCATCAGGAGTACTGCCCCTTTTTATATAAGTTTATGGCTTCGAATCATTTGGTCAAGAAAACCCTTCACAGGTGGGCCCACCAGCTTGGGTTTTACTTAATTCCAGATTCAGCTAAGTTGGCAACCAATATTTGCTATGACATTGAATAAAACACTTATGAACACTGGTATGCAAGTCTGTGAGTAGACGCTTTCTCGTGTTTCTCTTACGATATAATACATAAGCATAAACTACTGGCCCAAGCATACATACATGTTTGGTTTTATAAATAATTGATAGTTCCTTATAGGAGACATTGAAAATCCTACCTTTTGATTGTTTGTTTTTCCTTTTCTTTTTGGGGGGACAGGGTTTCTTTGTGTAGCCTAGGCTATCCTGGAACTCACTCTGCAGACCAGGCTGGCCTCGAACTCAGAGATTCATTTGCCTCTGCTTTCCAAGTGCAGGGATTAAAGGCATATGCCACCACCACCTGGCGATAATCCTACTTTAAATACAAGAATCTCACTTTATAGCTTGACAACTTTAGGTATTGTGAGTTTATTTTGGCTTTTTTATTGAGTGATATGTACAATTTCATTGTGATTCATAAAAAAATTTTCTTTTTTTTTGAGAAGCTGGTCTTGAACTTATAATAATTCTCCTGTTTCAGCCACCCAAGTGCAATGACTATAAGCATTTTATTATTTTTTTTTCAATTTTAATTAATTAATTTATTTATTTATTTATTTATTTATTTATTTATTTATTTATTTATTTATTTATTTATTTATTTATTTTTTAAGACAGAGTTTCTCTATGTAGCCTCGGCTGTCCTGAAATTCACTCTGTGGACTAGGATGGCCTCAGACTCACAGAGATTTATCTCTGCCTCCTGAGTGCTGGAATTAAAGACATGTGCCACCACTACCTAGCAAGGTATTAGAACTTTTAAAGACTTACGAGCTTTAAAAGGTTGGACTGTGTGTTTTGTATTATGGCATTAGCATAAGATTTGGGGGGCGAGGGGAGAAATGTTATGGTTTAAAGGGCAGCATGCAGCAGAGCTGGAATCTTTGCGGAGAGGCCCAGGGAAGCCAGTGGTGAGGCTGTTCAGGTGAAGCCCAAGTTGCAGTGAAGGCTGTATGTGTTGGAGATGCCAGGACTATGAGACATCTGCCATGAAGGGGGACCTGTGTAGGATGGAGGTGGCCTAAGAGAGGAAGCTTATGTACGTTTAGGGCAGCAGAACTGGAGGTATGTGGCTACCCAGGCCTTTGGAGTCCAGTTAATTACAACATAAACACCAGACATTAGACATGAAGCTGAGAAATTTGATATTTGCCCTGATTGATTTTAAAAAAATTAAAAAAATGTATTTTATGTATATGAGTCTTTTGTCTACATGTATGTCTGTGCACCATGAGTGCGGCTGGTGCCCAGAGAGGGCAGAAGATGCCCTGGAACTGAAGTTACAAACAGTTATGAGCTGTCACATCACTGGGAATCAAAACCTGGTCCCCTGGAAGAGCAGCAAGTGCTGTTGACCACTGAGCCACCTCTCCAGCCACACAGTGTCCCTCTGTCCCCTTTTACTACAGTGCCCTGGCTCATCTGGAACTATGTAAACCAGGCTGCCCTTGAACCCGTAGAAATCTACCTACCTCTGCTTCCCAAGTCTTGGGATTAAAGGCATACACCACACCTAGCCTGAGAGAACCTTTGATATTAGAAATTATCATTTAAAAAAAAAAAAACTGGTCACAAAGACCAACAGGTATAAAAGACCAACAGGTGGCCTATAGATATGAAAACTGCCAGTGGCAATATATAGGCTCAGACAACTTTGTTAAGGATATTCCCATGACTAACGAATATACAAAAGATAAATATTTGGAAATTAAGACAAGCCCAAGAATTTTAGATTACTTGGCATTAAATGCACCTTTAAAAAGAAAAAAAAATGAGGAAGAAAAACAGCCTTACTATTTTATTCATGTCTAATGAAACTTGCTCAGCTATCCTTCCAAAGAGAGTCTGGTTCTCTACCAACCCCTTCCCACCCAGTAGTATTAACTGTTTGGTTTTTTTTTTTTTTTTTTTTTTTTTTCAAGACAGGGTTTTTTCTGTGTGATAGCCCTTGCTGTCCTACAATTCACTTTGGAGACCAGGCTGCCCTTAAACGCATAGGAATTTGACTGCTCAGTTTCCCATGTATGATTTAAGGTACTATGCCTGACTACTTCATTTTTATAATGACAAATCGTTTTCAAATGTATTTCCTTTTTTGTGTACTTGTTTAAGTGCAAAGCTAAACCACAACCAGGTACAATCAAGGCATCATGTCTCACATTTATTCCTGTGAGCTCATCCTCCCAAGTGCTGACCACTGGCCAAGCTGGGAGTGAAGAGACAGGTGGCCTTAATAAGGCCTAGGGTAAGGCAGGGACTAAGGGAAAAACAGGTCACATGAGACCAGTGTGGGCAGGAGGCCCCAGGCAGGTCTTGACTCTTAAGCTTCAGTCTCCTGTAGTGATGGTAAGCCATGAGAAGAACTCTCCCTTCTCCATACACAACAGGAAGCTACTGTAGCAAGTAGGAGCAAGCTATCCGACCAGACATGCCAATTTCCCCCTTGGGTTGGCAGACCCACAGTGAGAATGGAGGGCATAAAGATCCAGCTATGCCAATGACATTTGCAAACCACAAGAACACACGGCGCTCAAGATATACCCTGTCCCACTGGAGGTGACTCTAGAAGGCAAGTAAGAGGGTGACAGTTCTGAGTTACAGCACTCACCTCCTCTCGCTCTCAAAAAGGAAGTTGTAGCTTGGCCAGGTTGCCAGAGTTCCCTAGGGGCTTCCCCCTGACCCAGACACCCCCAGGCGTTCCTGAAACACCTGGGGGACAGAGGCTCCGCAAGCCAGGTTGGGGCCCTCCCAGGTGCAAAACCGGTAATCGGGCGGGCCTGGGGCTAGGGGCCAGGCGGCAGCTGCGGATCGCAGGCAAGGCAGGGGCGGGAGCAGCTGGATCCCGGGAAACTTGGCGGGCGCTGCGAGCCTCGCGGGGTGGGGGGTGGGGGGCGACTTCAAAGGCCCCGGCTCGAGAGAGCGCCGAGGGGGAAGGGATGGCACAGACCCCCGCGTTTCTGGATCTCTCTATGATTTAAAAAAAAAAAAAAAAAAAAAAAAAAAAAAAAAAAAAAAAAAAAAAAAAAAAAGCTCTCCTTGGTCGCCTGGTTGCACTCCGCAGCTGCAGACTTTACATGCATCGCTGCTCTAGGTAGGGTGCGGGCAGTCTAAGGCAACAGGTAGCGGCTGCCCAAGGCGCTGCTGGGCACCTGGCGACAGAGGAGTTGAAGAGGAGTTAAGAAATAAGGACAAGGTAGTCTGGTTATTTAGATGCAAATATCCTTAAAGACGTTGGTACCCAGGATAGAGAGGCTTCCCGGATGAAGTGCGGAGACTTCATTCCTACTTGGAAAGTTCTGGAACTTCTCTCTCCATTCCACCATCATAGGAAGTCAGAGGGCCTCAAATGGTGGTAGACGCCTGCTTTCGGTGGGTGGGTCTGTGCGCTTCTGAGCTTGTCCCTGCTTCTGCCCAGGGTGGCCGGAGAGGTTGGGCCTTGAGAGGAGAAACTGAGGCAGTGGCACGGATTATGGGGTTGGGGTTGTAGCGGTTCCAGGGAGGGTGGTGGTAGGAGATTAAAGTGTCTGGCCAGATGCCCCCCACCTGTAACTGCAGTTCTTAAGAGGTTGGGTCAGGAAGATGATGAATTCCAGGCCAGCCTGGGCTACACAATGAGAAGAAAAGGGGGGGGGTAGAGGAGGAAAGTGGGGAGAGGAGGAAGGAAGCGCAGAGGACAGGAGAAAAGGAGTCTGGAGACTCAGGGCCCTATCAGTAAGAGCAAAGTCCATCACAAGGTCATTGCCAGGATGAGTTCTCAAACTGAAGGGGATTTAAAGCAAAACAATAGATCTCAGAGTGCACCCCTGAGCCAGCCTGGCTCCTTCCCTGGGAACTCCTTAGGAATGCCACCTACAGAACCAGAAACTGGGAGAGGGCCCAACCACAGGCAATCCTGAGGCCAGGCCGGCTTCAGTTTGAGAGCATTTCTGTAAAGAAAGGGCCCCTGGCCTGGGGAGGGGAAGCTGGATTCTTCCATTTTTCCCATCAGTGAAAGGGAGGGTTGGACTAGGTCGGTGGACACACAACTGTGGGAGCCAAGTGAGGTGACATCACTGATGCAGATTAGCCCCCTTGCGCCATCCCTGCCTGCTTGATCTGGATTTGGTTATCACAATCTGATTTTTTCACAAGCTCAAATCTTACCAAGTTTTCTGTGACACCAACTAAACATAAGCATTGTTGGCATCTTCTAGGCAGCTTGGATATATGTTGTTGTGTCCTCAATATATCCTAAGTTTTAAGATTTTTATTTGTTATTATTATGGACTAGTGTGGGGTCCACGTGTGTAGACCCTGCTGCCACCCCACAGTATAATAGTTTGGCTTCCCAGGAACTATTATTCACGGAGAAAGCTTTATAGACCCCTCACAGCCACACAAGAATATTATTGTTCCCTTTTCTCCCTCTGTATCGCTTTCTCATCTTCCTAATAAGGGAGCCCCATTGTTCTCTTATAATTTAGACCTAAAAAATGCTGACCCACAGACACATTAAGCAACCTGCTCAAAGCTATCTTCCTAACCACAACTTCCTTGTCAAAGCCCACTCTAAAACACAGCTAGTGTTTATCAGGCATTTTCCTAAGACGGCAGCCATCGGAGCTGTACATGGCATTAACCCTTTACATCCTACAACCTTCTATGAGGCAGCTTCGTTGATCATCTTGTGTTTACAAATGATGAAAGCAAGGGCCCAGAGAAACTAAAAACAAAAGTTCCCAAGGTCAGCCCTTGTGCTTGCAGCAAGTGGCAGAGCCTGGCACTTCACATCCCCCCCCCCCCCCCCCCCCCCGTGATAGGTCACATTCTATTCCATTCAGGTGTCATCCTCGCTAGAAATATGGACATAAAAGGTCTTGTGCTAATGTTGCCAAGCTGAGCTGGTCCTATGAACGGAAGCTGTGACCCAGTCAGGTCAGTCCCCCTACCCCCCACCCCCAACCTACCCACTAATGTAGCCAGTCAGGCTTAAGGTGTCACAGAGTTTGACAGCTTTAACAAAGGAGGTGTCATCCGGAGAAGATGAAAGAGCAAAGCTATTTATTTGAAGATTAGGGACTTAAGAGATGTGTGTAGCTCTGCAGGCAGCACTTGAGCGGTCTTCTCTTCCTAGTTCCCTGTTCTCGGGGCTTTAAGGGTAAGAATGCCCCCTAATCCAGTTTAATGTTCCAAGGCTTTCCAAGGAGCAAAGATTCTCCCTCCTCCCAGCACTGTTGGGAAGTGCTCCCAATCAACAAAGGAGTCTGGAGATGTGGGACTTGGTCGAACTCTGAGAAGAGAGAAGATAATTTTACATTTTCCCAGTCAATGTGCTTTCTCTCCCTGAGGTCCGCTAGGGTAACTCTTGCTACATGCGTCTGATGGAAGAATTGGATCATCCTAAAGTGTTGGGTGCTTAGTTTTCAGTGTGAATGTTTTTCAGTCCAGATATTTCATTTTATACTTTCCCTTGTTGGTTTAATTTTTTTGGCTCTTTGTTTTTTTACTCCGTGTCTTGCTGTGCAGCTGTGTGGCTGGCTACTGGTAGTCCTTCCTCCTTTTCTGGCTACTTCCTCTTTCCTCCCCAGATTTCTCCTCTTATATACTCTCTCTGCCTGCCAACCCCACCTATTCTTCTCCTGCCTCACTATTGGCCATTCAGTTCTTTATTAGAGCATCAGGTGTTTTAGACAGGCAAAGTAGCACAGCTTCACAGGGTTAAACAATGCACCATAAACAAAAGTAACACACCTTAAAATAATATTCTACAGCATTTCCCCCATTGGGTTCTTTTCTAAACTTTGTTTTATTGTTATTTTTATATTATTATTATTATTTATTTTCTTATTTGTGTGTGTGAGAAAGAGGTGAGTATACATGTGCCATTGTATGTTTATGGTGGGTGGAGAACAACTTTTCAGAGCCCATTTTCTCTTTCCATCTTTACATGGGTTCTGGGGATTAAATATAGAATGTCAGGTTCAATCGACAAGAGCTTTCTTGCCACTCCTCCCCCACCATGTTTAAAGATTTATTTTATTTTCCCAGGTAGTTGTAAGGAGATGCTCAACATACAAGTTATGTTTGTATGAAAATTTAAGGACCCAGTAAGGCTAGAGAGATGGATCAGTACATACTGCTCTTGCAGAAGACCCAAGTTCAGTTCCCAGCACCCGCATTGGGTGGCTAATACTTTGGGTGAGTAATTCCAGTACTGGGATCTGATGCCCTCTTCTGGCCTCTGTAGGCACCTGTATTCATGTGCACATACCCACACACAGGCATTCAGAGAGATAATTAAAAAAAAAAAAATACATCCTTTTGTTTTGTTTGATTGATTGCTTTTGGTTTTTCGAGACAGGGTTTCTCTGTGTAACAGCGCTAGAACTCTCTCCGTAGACCAGACAGGACTTGAACTCACAGAGATCCACCTGCCTCTGCCTCCCTAGTACATGTGCCACCACTGCCTGGACGACTTCCTTCTTCCTTATGAAGGAGGAAGAGGAGAAGGAGGAAGAGAAAAATCAACTGTGTACGTGAACATTTTTCTTTATCCGTTGATCCTGGTTAGTTTCTGTTCTTTTGATGCTGTTAACTTGGCTCAAGCTAGGGTCACCTGAGAACAGAGAAAGAACATCAGTTGAGAAAATCCCTCCATAAGACTGGTCTTTGGGCAAGTCTGAGGTATTGTTTCGATTGGAGTGTATAATATGAAAGCAGGCTGGTTAAGCTATGAGAAGCAAGCCAGTGAGCAGCGTTCTTCCACGGCTCCCACTTCCTGACTTCCGATGGACTGTGATGGGAAACTGTAAACGACGAACCAAGTTGCTTTGGGTCATGGTGTCTTCTCACAGTAACAGAAACATAACTAAGACACCTTTCCTCAGTGAGGGACACCTACATTGGGTCTGTCACAGACTGGCCGCAATAAACACTGGTGAGAAAGTATCTCTGCTGTGTTGACTTGAAGTCCTTCTGGTTGAGTTGAGCCCAGGAGAGGTACAGTGACTATCGATTGCTGCTCTGTCACTGCTGCTCACTGTCTGCAAGACCTTCAATGGGAATGGCTGATTGCTACCAAGGACCTGGTGATACAAAGGAACAGAGCATGGGTGGGTCAAGAGGAGCACCTAGGGCCACCTGCCAGAATTTGTGACATAGTTTTGCACCTTCCCATCCTATGAATCTCACTGGCCCATAGAGGAAAATAGCACTAGGCCACACTATTTATAGGGAAGAGATAATAATACTATTGCTAGTTCAAGAAGTATCTTCTGTTGTAGAACATTATTTTAAGGCATGTTACTTTTGTTTATTTTGCATTTGTTTTTACTCTGTGAAGCTGTGTTACTTGCCTGTCTAAAACACCTGATGGTCTAATAAAGAACTGAACGGCCAATAGCAAGTCAGGAGAGAGAAATAGGTGGGGCTGGGAGTCATAGAGAATATATAGGAGAAATCTGAGAAGAAAGAAATAGCCAGGGAAGAAGGTGGACTCCAGGGCCAGCCACCCAGCTACACAGCAAGCCATGGAATAAGAAACAAAGAAAGATACACAGGAACAGAAAAGGAAAAGCCCAGAGGCAAAAGGTAGACGGGATAATTTAAGTTAAGGAAAGCTGGCAAAAAACAAGCCAAGCTAAGGCCAGACATTTATAATTAAGAATAAACTTCCTTGTGTGATTTATTTGGGAGTTGGGTGGCAGGCCCCCAGAAGAGTAAAACAAGTCTTCCCCTAAAGCAGCAGTTCTCAACTTGTGGGTCCCAGCAACCCTTTCACAGGAATCTCCCAAAACAACCAGAAAACACAGAGATTTTCATTATAATTCATCACAGTAGCAAAATTACAGTTTTGAAGTAGCAATGAAAATAATTTTATAGTTGGGGATCACCACAATACGAGGAACTGCATTAAAGGGCTGTAGCATTAGAAAGGTTGAGAAGCACTGGCTTAGAGCATGTTGTGATCAAAACCTCTGAAGGGTCAGGATCCTAATCACAGATCAGAGTCTCGTTTATTCTCATGGCAGTGTGAGGAAGCTGATACCATTTTGTTTGTCTTTTGTTTTATGGAGGAGTACAAAAGTACAAGGCTCAGCAGTGTCCAGCACATCCTGCCTAGTCAGCTCTAGAGCTGGCATGTGGACCACCAGGCAGAACCAGCACCAGCTCTTGCTGGGTATGTACTTGTCTGTGTTACATCTCAGCTCCAGCTGAGATGCCAGGCTCAGTTTCCAGTGCAGACCTTGTACTGTTGTGTTGCTTCCTGTCTTATACTGTCTTCCAAGTCACAAGGACCATTTCCTTCGGAAGCCTGAAGCTCCTTTCTCCAGGACTTTCTCCATGTCCACATACTCAGACACGTGTCAACCAAGGCATGAGGAATCTGAGAGTACAGCCAGCCTGTGACACTGCACTCAGGGAGAGAATCAAGCAGGTCTCAAACTGAAGGCCTTGGCTACATAGTGTTTTTAAAAAGCAGAAGGAAAAATTCCAAACACAACACTAACAAGCTGATAAATGACAGATACAGTGGGCATCTTTTTGCTATGCTAAGTTTAAGGCCCACTGCACACCTAGACAAGTAGACTCCACTGTTCCAAGAATTCCACCCTCCTGCAAAGGAAGCTTTACCATTGAACGCTAAAGTCAGGCTGAGCCGGAGATTGCTTGGGAGCTCATTTCATTTCACTTATTTATTGAGACAGGATCTCATGTACCCAAGGCTGGCCTCAAACCCTATTTGGGCTAACCTTGAACTCGTGATTCTCCTGACTACACCTCCAAAGTGCTGGGATTACAGTTGTGTATCGCCACAATCAGATGGAAGGAGCTTTTATTTTAAAACAATTTCATAAAGTCACTTCAGATTTGTTAAATCCCTATCCTCAGGTGTGAGGCTTGGCACATATATATTTTGTTTGCTTGTTTGGCTAGGCTTTTTTGTTTGTTTATTTCTGTTATTGTTGGAGACAGTCTATATGTTCTAAACTGTCCTGTAACTCATATCCTGCTCTGTCTTCAAGTACTAGGATTATAGACATGTGTCATCACACATGGCTTCATCTAAGTTTTCAGTTAGCCTCCCAGAGCCCCCACCCATCATAGGTTCTTTTCCTTCCTCTGTGGGCCTGGTCTATAGCGTATCTCAATGCCTCCTATGTGCCTGCTACCCCAAATCCCTTCTCTTCTCCCCCTGGTATTTCCTGTATTGCTCTGTTCTTCCTACTCCAGGGCTGATCCTCTACTGTTCTGACTCCTGTGCAGTCAGATTTCTAACCCGCCACTATATTAATATTTTCACAGCTCATTCTTCTCTCTGCCCAACAGAGAACCCTTAGTAGGTTAGATTTGTAGATCCCAAAGGAAGCTCATTTCACTGAAGAGGAGAAAGGGAATTTGTGAAGGAAATGGCCTTAAGGTGCAAGGACAAACAAACACATTTTTAAAAGGTGAGCTAAGAAGTCTGGCCTTTCAAACTTGCTGTTGGGTTTTCTTTCCTTCTGGGTCTCACTATATAGCCCTATCTAGCATGGAACCTGCTTATATAGACCAGCTTAGCCTTGAGGTTCTGCCTCCCGAGTGTAAGGCTTACAAGTGTGTACCCCGTAGTTGGCTGTCACCTTTTTGACTAAGTGCACCAGGGTCTCTGCCAGCAAAGTTTACACAGACAGTGACGCTGACAGCTGATAGGAGTTATGGGGATGGATGTCCATATTCTTTGGCTCAGAGACTGGACAGTTTTGGTTTCTCTTTAAAAACCTGCTTTAAAACTATCTACCAGTAATTCTGTCTAATTTGGAAGATCATATTTTTTGCATCCATGATATAGCAAGAACTTTTAGAAACTCTAGTATATGACATAATGATAAATATGTATAATTTTAGAAGCAAGACTGCCAGAGATTCAACATGAAAGCTGCTCAGAATGATGTCTAGATTAGTGAGACCTAACCTGCAAACCAAGAATTCTTCCACAAAGCAAGCACGTAAGATCTAGGGATGCAGACAGAGTGCTGAAGATATACATAGAGACCAGTAGTTCCCTGGCCCTAAGGGAGCTAGGGATGGTCTAGGAAGGTAAAGGTAGCTGGCATCCTGAGCTCTTGGCCTCCGAATTCATACAGAACTGCTGCTGCTAGAACCCTAAGTGAGAACTAGTGCTACAGCTCCTGCCCAGACCCCATTGGCTGCCTGGATTGGATCCAGAGTCCAAGTTGGGGAAGTGGGATGCCCCTAGGTCTAGAGGGCAGAATCTCTATGTCCTATATCACCCCAGGACCAACTTGAAGTACAAAAGGGTTTTGAAGGATGGGGATGTAGCTCAGTTGGTAGAATCTCAAGGCAGTGAAATGAGTTTGCTTTTCATGTGTGTCCTCATACGTGTTCTTATGTTGTCTTAGTACTGGTGTTTAGTGCTGTGATGAAGCACCGTGACCAAACAGTAAATTAAGGAGGAAAGGGTTTACTCGACTTATGATTCCACAATACTGTTCATCACTGGAGGAAGTCAGGACAGGAACTCAAAAAGAGCAGGATCCTGGAGTCAGGAACTGATGCAGAGGCCATGGAGAAGCGCTGCTCACTGGCTAGCTCCTCATGGCTTCTTCAGCCTGTTTTCCTATAGAACCCAGGACAACCTGCCCAGGGATAGCGCTACCCACTCTGGGCTGGGCTCTTTCTCATCAGTAACTAATTAAGAAATGCCTTACAACTGGATCTTACAAAGGCATTTCCCTTCAGGTAACTCTAGCTTGTGCCAAATTGACATAAAACTAGCCGGCACAATCTGGGTGGTGGTGATGCAGTCATTAAATCTCAGCACTTGGGAGACAAGGACAGTTGCATCTCTGAGTTCGAGGCCAGTCTTATCTATACAGTGAGTTCCAGGATAGCCCCGACTAAGAGCAATCTAGTCTTGGGGGAAAAAAAAAAATACTGGCCAATACTGTTTATCTTTTAGCAGTTGAAAGATGTTTGGAATCTTCTACTTCTGATTTTTGTTTGTTTTGAGTATCCCACATTGGCCTCAAATTCACTATGTAACGGGATTGTCTCTACCTTCTTAATTCTGGGATTATAGACATGTACCACCATGCCTAGTTCTTATGGTGCTAGGGATTGAACCCAGGGTCTTGTGCATGCTAAGAAAACACTGCTAATTGAGCTGTCAATCCCTAGACTGTACTTGCATTTCTTAACTGGTGAAATAAATACGTTGATATCTATTTTGCTACATTATCAGGTGGTTTGAGTTCTATATATATTATTTAATAATATATATATATATATAATTAAATTTTCTTAGTGAAGGGCATGGGTTTTGAACATGCTGTTAAAAGGGTCATTTAGTCATCTAGACAATTCTATCACCAACTTAAAAAAAAAAAGATCCTACTGCCTGTTTTTGTTTTATTTATTTATTTATTTATTTTTGGAATTGCAACGAAGTCAACACTGGACAGTGGTTTTATCCCTGTGTGGCATTGTAACAAAGCATGGCAAAGCAAGAAGAGCGGAAAGAGAGAGTCAGAGAAAGGATAGGAAGAGAGGAGGAAATCTGTCAGGCACTGGGAGAGGCAGAGAGGGGAATGCTTGATGTTTGCTTTGACAAGCCATTCAGAGCCCACACAAAGGGAAGCAAGGTGGAACAGATAATTATTTAGATAGCATCTGCTTAATCAGTCCCAAAGGGTACTCAATTACCAGAGAATTAGAAATTCTTAATTATTGGTGTGGAATTTCAAAAGGAGAGCCTAGGAAATATGCAAATGCTCCCAAGGGGTGCCCAGGTGGGACCCAGGCGTGCCAGGCTGCTGCCACTCACTCACTTGGGAGAGATGGTGTACCTGTTTTTAGAAAGCAGTCAATTATGGGTGTGGGGGAGCAGCTGGAGACCCAAGAGACACAAGGGCCAGGCTGTGCCCTGAGACATATCTGAGTAGCTGTATTTTATCTCTGGCAAGACAGACAGACAGACAGACAGACAGGAGTGAGTGTGTGTGTGTGCGTGTGGATGCATGCGCGTGCGTGCGTGCGTGCGTGCGTGCGTGCGTGCGTGCGTGCGTGCGTGTGTGTGTGTGTGTGTGTGTGTGTGTGTGTGTGAGAGAGAGAGAGAGAGAGAGAGAGAGAGAGAGAGAGAGAGAGAGAGATGAAATAAATTAGTTAGAGCTTCTGTAAGTCATTTGTTCAGTATAAATCATGGCTGAGGAGGGGGAAGGGAAGGAGGGAAAAATCACCTTTGCTGAACAAATTAACAAAAGGGGCACTCCTACTAATTTAGCCCCCTCCCTTTTCATCTTATGAAACAGACAAAAGAATATGGAAGTGGAAAAGGAGATGCCAGTTGCAATGGAACTTGGTGTTATTTAGGTCCTGGCCAGACTGCTCTATGGGACAGGGAGGCATGAGGTAACATGCTCAAGACCACACAGCTTAGTGGAGCTGAGTGCCATTGAGCAGCCTGGTTCTGCCATCTGGATATTCTGCTTCCTTCTCCTCCTCCTCCTCTTGCTTCTTTTAGATTGATTTTATTTATTTACTTATTTATTATGCGTGTGCATGTATGCATGCGTGTGTACACACTCACGGATGGGTATGTGCACACGAGTTCAGGTACCCTTGGAGTTTAAAAGTGAGTTTTGGAACCCATGGCTGGAGTTACATCTGAGAGCTGACCAAAGTGGGTTCTGGGATCCAAACTCAGGTCCTTCGAAGGATGAACCTTCACTCTTCGATGCAGAGACACTTCTGGATCCGCTCTACATCACCTCCTTCAGTACAGTGTCTGAAAAGCCAGTCCCTACAGCAGGGAAGAATGAAAGGGGATGTGCCATTGCAGGAGAGCAGCTCAAACATGCAGTCCATGCCCATAGAACCGCCCACAGTGCCTGTCCCTGGCATCTGGCTGTGGTATAACTTTTTAGCTTGTCTGTCCCAGCCCAGCCTCTCCTTGAATTGTCCTCTGGCACCTGCTCTGTACCATCCTCCACTCTCTCAAAGGAGTCCACATGAACTTTAAAGCATTGTGTTGAGACATAGCACAACAGGGACTTGTTACATTAGCCTAGGCTACCCTCAAAGTCCTTAACCTCCAGCCCCTGCCTCCCCAGTACTGAGATTACCAGGGTGAGCCAGCATGTCTACCCAAGTGTAGCTTCTTTAGACAGTCATAGACTGCAACACATGCTTTTTGGGTGACAGCTTTCTAGTGATTCAGATTTCTCTTAAAGACACCCTTCCCAATTTTCAGGACAATTCCACCCCAGGGCCATCCAGTTCCACCATAACTCAGATATCCAAGCAATTTCTCTGTGATTGCTTCAAAGCTATGCCACTGGGTTACCTCTTAAATGACCAAATGAAACCTAAAGTAACAATTATAGGCTTGTCCGTGATGTAATATTAAAGACAGATTGCCAGAAACAAGTGCTTCCCATGGACTGGCCCTGCAGCATGCAAGGGGGTGGAGTAACCATAGGTTCTGAGGTGTTGGTTCTTGCAAGGCGTTCCTTAGGCCTTTCTTTCCACTTTGCTTCAAGAACCACCAGTGAAAGGCTGAAGAGATTGCTCAGTGGTTAGCAACCCTTGCTGTCATCAGAAGACCCTGGTTGGATCATGGAATCTAACACCTTCTTCTGTTCCACAGACTCCTGTATGTGTGCTCATAAAATCAAGTACAGACACACATACACGGAAAGCAGTCCTCAACCTTCCTAAAGCTGCTAACCTTTCATACAGTTCTCCACATTGTGGTGACCCCCAACCATAAAATTATTTTCATTGCAGCTTCATAACTGTAATTTTGCTACTGATATGAATTTTAATGTAGATATCTGTATTTTTCTGATGGTCTTAGGTGACCCATGTGAGAAACACTGATATAAAGTAAATAAATAAACACTAAAAAAAAAAAAAAAAATTACCAGCCAGGCAGTGGTGGTACATGCCTTCAATTCAGCACTTGGGAGGCAGAGGCAGGCCTGGATTATAGGAGTTACAGGACAACCAGGGAGAAGGAAGAAACTCTGTCAAAGGGAGGTGAGAGAAGAAAGAAAGGGAGGGAGGGAAGGAGGGAGGGAGGGAGGGAGGGAAAAAGGAAAGAAAGACCACTCAAGTTAAATAGTGCTCAAAAAAATTTATTACCTATCTATCTATCTATCTATCTATCTATCTATCTATCTATCTATCTATCTATCTATTTATTTATTTGTGTGTGTGTGTAACTATGAGTTTTGCCCTGACAGGCAGCATGATGGATGTGCTTTACGCAGAGTTCTTCCCTTCCCCCTCTTTATCGTTAGGCTTCCGGTCTAACAGTATAGACCTATATCTAACAATATAGACAGTCGTGAGCTTCATTAGCACAACATGCAGGACACGAGGGTTAGAGGAGATTTGGCTTTATTTTGTTTGTTTTATTTTTTGCTGTTTTTGTTGTTGTTTTTTTGAGACAGGGTCTCAGCATGTATCCCTGGGTGTCCTGGAACTCACTACATACACCAGGGTGACCTCAGAGTCACAGATGTGGCTGCCACTGCCTCCTGAGTGCAGAGATTAAAGGTGTGTGTCATTATGGCTAGAGGAGCTGTTTTACCCTGTGCATAATTTAGGATCTCCTGGAGGTGATGTGGCTTGGAAGACTACCTCCTTAGTGGCCTTTGAAGAGCATCTCTTCTCAGACCCTAAGTGACTCCCTTCTTACCTCATTAGACACCCTGAGAATCACTTCTGCCTCTCTGTTGATGTTTCAACCCCCCCCCCCCTTACCTTGTTCTGGGGGCCAAAGCCACAAGCAAGGTAAGCATGTTCAGACCTTGCTTCTCCCAGAAGCCAGGCTGGCTGTTCTCAGAGACAAGCCTATCCTGACCCAGACTTCCAGCCCGGTGCTTATCTTCAGACAGCTTTGTCCCCCCCAGGCCCAACACGAGACTCAGTTTCAACACAGCCAGCAGATTGCAGTCTTGGTGGCCTGCCCTAAGCACTGCCTCCAGCACCTTGCTCACCTCTCTGAGACATGGCTCATTGTCTTCAGGGACCTGCTTCCCTCCTCAGCTTCCCTCTTCAGCTTCTCCTGACCCTGGCAGGGTCTGAGGCAGCATCTGAGAGGGCATTGCACAATCCTCCTCTGGCGGGCCAGTGACAGCATCTATTTATTATTTTCTCACTGATGTATTGGCTGGCAGAGCCCAGCCTGTGGTGAGAAAGATTTGGAAACTAGTGATGCTGGTACCCTCCACACCTGAGGGAGAACAGCGGGAAGGTGGAAAACTGTGGAGGCCTCAGAGATTGTCCCAGAGTTTGGGATTCAGTTTAGTGGATGCTTGCTTAGCATGCACAAAGCTCTAAATTCAATTTCCCATCACTGCATAAGCCAGGTATGATACTGTATATCTGTACTCATAGTAGTGAGAAGGTGGGGGCAGGAGGATTAGAAGATGAAGGTCATTTTGGCTACATAATGAATTCAAGGCCTTTATGCTGTATTATGACTATGAGCGGAGGGAGGCAGAGCTCCCACATTATATATGTCAGTGCCACCTTCAGCATTCAGGCCTTCTTTGGGAGGTGAAGGACTCTGCCTGTGTCTTCAGAGAGAAAATTTAATTGAGATATATTTCAATACAATGAGCAAGCACGTCTCACTCTTATGAGCTGAAGAACTATGTCAAAGTGTAAGTTAGTCCCCAACTAAGACACTGCCAATTAGTTTTAACGGACAGTCGTTTCTCTAGTTACAGGTCTAGAAAATGGGGGTGCCAGTTATGATAAAGGGTCACTTTTCATGCCTGCCATTATTTTAGGTGTTTTTGAGCCTCCTTAACTCTCCATGACATTGGGGGTGTTATTGTTAACAACTGATAAACATGACCTTAATAGAAGCTAAAATGAGCATGACAGTATTAAGCAAGCCATCTGTAACTGCACAAAGCTGGCATTTGTGCCTTAGTCCTTGGTGAGATTGAGGCTCAATTCTTCTTGTTCACCTCTCTAAGCTGTTGCCTAGATCTTTTGTTTCATTTTTAGATTTATTTATTTTATTTCATGTGCATGAGTGCTTTGCCCGAATGCGTGTATGTGTAGCACCTGTGTGTCTGGTGCCTATGGAGTTAGAAGAATGTGTTGGATCCCCTGGCACTGGAATTACGGATGTTTGTGAGCCACCATGTGGGTGCTGGGACCTGAACCCTGGTCCTCTGTATGAATAGTACGTGCTCTTAGGTGTCAAGTCACCTCTCCAGACCCTTGCTTTGTTTTTGAGACAGGCTTTCAGGTAACCCAAGCTAGCCTCCAACTCTGCTGTATCTAAGGATGACCGTGACTCCTGACCTTCATGCCTCCTTTATCTACCAGGAATTTATAGCCATGATCTACGATGGTCAGATTGTTGCCTAGACTTTCTTCAAATCCAAGTCCTGCATCTTTATCCCCGATCCCCTTTGATGCCCATCCCAGGCCCTACCAATTGCCTGCATGGACTGCCTGCCTGCATCACTTGCCCTCAGCCATGCCATATTGTCTATGGTTTCACAACTCCTTATCACATGCTTGTTATCTCCCTAAAGAATCAACCCAACTAGGAATCCTATCTTTTGTTTCTTTTGGAGCCTGTCTGGCATTAATTCCTGGCACAGTGCTCTTCACAAGGTTGGACTTAATAAATGCGTATCTGATGAAGAAAGATAATATATTGTCAATAGATAAAAATAAATGAGAGATAAGGCACAACTGTTTCAATCCCACAGAGAGACAGACTTGCTCGAAGTAGTGGCCCCAGCTCCCCTTCCATTCCTGGTCTCCTGCCTGGAGCTCATGAGATCAGTTCTAATCAGTGGTCTGTAAGGAGTAACCCCTCTTTCCTCTGACGGTCTGAATGAGAATGTCCCCCAGATGCTTAGATGTGGTCTCTAGTTGATGGTGCTATTTGATAGGCTCAGGAGGTGTGGTCTTTCTGGGGAGTGCATCACTGGGGTTGGCGTCTGATTTTAGACTGAGTTTGTTTTTCTGCCTCTCACTTGTGGTTTAAGATGTCAGTTCTCTGGTGCTCCAGTCACCATGCCTGCCTTCTGTAATGGTTCGGTAAGCTGCAACAAACCCTTGCTTCTCTAAATTGCCTTGGTCATGTGTTTTATCTCAGCAACAGAAAAGACCTAATATACAACCACAGGGACTGAGTTTTCCCATGTTCTTTTCTGTCTTCTGTTAATTCCCCCTGCTGGTAATGCTGGGTAACTACATGGTGTCCTTATCGGTCTTAGGCCCTCCAACAAAGCTTTAGAAAGCAGTGTCCCCACTGGGAAAGTCATGGGTGTGTAGTCAGAAATAAACTTTGACGTGCATATTATTTTTCTGAGGCTGTGATAACAAAATGCCACAGACTGGATGCCTCAAATAATAGATTTTTGCTTTCCCCTGTTCTGAAGGGTAGAAATCCAAGATCAAGATACCAGTGTGTGTGTGTGTGTGTGTGTGTGTGTGTGTGTGTGTGTGTGTGTGTGAGAGAGAGAGAGAGAGAGAGAGAGAGAGAGAGAGATGTTTTTTGAGATCTCTCTCCCAGCCTTGCTGAAGTCTTACTATGTCTTTTCAGTGTCTCTAATGTCCCAATAGCCTATTAATGACACTAGCCAGGCTAGGAATACTGGCACATGCTTACTTTTCTTTGTTGGGAGGTAGAGGGAGGAAGATGAGTTCAAAGCTACCCTCAGCTATAGTGATTTTGAGGCCAGCCTTGACTACATGAGACTCTATCTCAAGAAAAACAGAAAATACAAACAAACACGAACACCAGACAAAAAATAATACCAGAAGTTGGGGGGATGTCTCATCTGGTGAAGAGCTTTCGTGAGTTCACTCCATGATGCCCAAATAAGCATCTGATCATGGTGATGTGTGTTGTGATCCTAATCCCAGAACAGCAGAGAAAGGAGAGAGGCCACTGGGGCTCAAGGCCAGCCTACCTAGTGGTGATCTCTAAGCCGACGAGAGACCTTCAAAAGATGTAGACAGCACTGCAGCATTGCAGAAGATAACACCAGATGTCTTCCTCTGGCTCCCACATTTATACACACATGCATATGCACACATATACACATGGCATGAAGACAGAAACCTTCCTTCATTTCCTCCCTCCCTCCCTCCTTCCCTCCCTCCCTCTTCTCCATTCTTCTCTCTCTCCTTCCTTTTCCCCTCCTTCCCTCCCTCCCTCCCTCCCTCCCTTCCTTCTTTGGCCTGGAGTAACACTCAATGCTGGACAAGTATTCTGCCATGGAGCTTCATTCCCAGCCTACCTACCGTCACCTTTGAAGACACAGTTAAGAAAGGATGTGCACTTCACTCTGAGGCAGGAGCCTCAAGAGGAGCTTGGCTGCTTGGATCATGAAGTAGTTATTTTCCAACTGGTGGCAATTTCTCCAGCTGAAGACATAATATCTGAGAGACACTGAACAGACTTCTGATTGAAACTTTGTAAACCCAGATTTTCATGGGTGTGAGAAGCAGAGGGGGCATTTTTGATTTTACGAAGGAGATTAAGATGAAAACTATAGACTCCCCTGGTAAACAGAAGCTGTTATGAGTTAGCCTGGGTAGAACTCAACTTCTTGGAGAGTGAAGGAGTCCAGCAATTATGAATATGTCTGAGTTTGTAATGATATCAGGGAATTTCAACTCTTGAATTTGTTGGAATCAGATTTTGTATTTTGGTCCATAGCTGTACATTTAGACTGCCCTGTGGGTCTCTTATAAAGTATCTTATTATAAACTTTACTTAATTCCAGGAACTTTGTTATAAAACTATGTTTCCCAGAAATTTGTTACTCAGGATAGTATGTGAGAAGGAGAGGCAGGCATGCGGAAGAAGAGAAAGGCACCTTCTCTTTCCTGGGGAAGCAATCTGCTTAACGTGTAAATCAACAGAAAAGCAAGAAAAGCCAACTGATGTCTTCTTCCTGTAGTGGTTGGCAGGGAAGACACTCTAGAAGCTGCTGCAAACCTCCTGTGCATTATTGGCTTGGGATCTTGCACAGAACCACATCCAGGGCCATGGATTTACCTGAACAAATAGACAGAGGCTTTCCAAAGCTGCAGCCTAAGTGCTGTTGACACTGTAAATAAGAGAGACACAAACAGCTCTCAGAAGAGCTACTGTCGCTTTGCATCTGGGCTGCTGCTGCGTGGGAACAGTCAAGTTGGGAGGCTTGGCAGGCAGAGAGTGCTAAGATCTGCCCTGCTGATAAGACTTGGAGATGCAAAGATAAGGGATCTGGAAATGAGCGTTTTCTATGCTTTCTGCAAACAACACAGAGCTACTGTACTCCCCCGTTACTTCTCTAAAAGTTGGCCAGGTGGGCAGGTCAAGCAGGAATCCAAGAGTCATCTTCCAAACTTACTCTGGCTCAGGAATGCCATCACTTCCTGAGCTGCTGGTCTGCGGTGCTCCAGGTATCAGCACTCTATTGGGAATGTTCTATACACATGTGAAAATGCAGGTATGTGCACCCAAATGTGGAAGGCAGAGGTTGACTGTGGGCATCTTCCTTAATCACTCTTCACCTTAGTTCCAGTGACAGATTCTGTCACTTGCTAATTGGCTAGACTGGTTGTCCAGCAAGCCCCAGGATTTTCCTGCCTTCACGTCCCCAGCACTAGGGGTGGACAACATTGTAGAGCCTGACATCAAGTTCTCAAGTATGTGCCAAGAGCACTTTGCCAACATAGCCATCTCTTATGTAAAGCTCTGAGCTCCTTGCTGTGGAAAACGCAAAGCCCTGTAGACAGCATCAGTCTTGATTAACAAACAGGGATTTGGGAAACAGGAGACTAAAGAGGCTCCAGAACCCCTTGATGGAAGATACAACCTACTCTCTATTCTCTGTGCACAGACTGTCTGTGTTCTTCGGGCTTCTGCTGGGTTCTGTACACACACTCCTTCCATTCTGGCGAGTTACCATTCCTTTTCTCCCAGCAAGCCAACAAACCAGGATCCAGTTTCTGCTCCTGACACCTCCAGTAAACCACCCCAGTGGGAAGTATCTTGTTCCTGCCCTGAACACAAACTACCTTCATTATACAATGTTGTGATTCTTAAATCATGTGACAAAGTGCTCAGGATGACTTCAAAAGTCCCCAGGGTATCTCAAAAATACGTTAGATTTTCTTCCAAGAAAGACCTTCATCAGACAGTTTACCAACCCCTCCCTTGAGAAAGCACATTTTTAATATTAGAGGCCATGTCTCATCCTTTGTTTTTTTCTTGTATGTTTTGGTCTTCATAGTCCTCTGTGGTTCCATCGCAGTCTAGATTACCACCTGACAGACAGCATTCTGACTGCAGAGTTGCTTGAGAATGAGGATCACTTTTCAGACCTGCCATAGAATAACGGGATTCCTGGTCTCCTGTTATTTGGACATTTCTCAAGAACCACAATCTATTTGATGACCCCCTGGCTATTTCAATAAAAGAAAAGGGTTCTGTGTGAAAATCAACATGAAAAATAAAACAGAAGTAGATGTGATCAGCCCGATTCCACACCGTGAGGAATGGTGCGGTGCCCATAGACAAGTCTCTGTAATTAATTAATAATGAAATACAAATGTATTTTCTTTCAAGCTTTTGTGTGTTGTTTCCAAATGGCTACCAAATTTTTAATCTATAAATACTTATTAAGTCATTTGGGCCTAATTACATAATTACTTCATAAGCGAAAGTGTTGTTGCTCCTTTTGCCGAGGGGCACCGTGGAAAACTGCTGGAGATATTCAGGGTTCAGTGAACACAGGAAGTTTGAGAACTTCTCGCCCAGCTCCTCTTGTCACAATGGCTGTGGGAATTAGCATTTATATCCTGGCCTGTGTGTATGCCTGCAAAGCCAGCCCACCTCATATGTCTGTTTATTTGTTTGCCTTAGGCTGGACCTGTGAAGAGAAAGAGTTTTCCCCAGAGGACTCAAAGGAGCTTCAGGGAAGGAAAAAGTAGATGCTTCTGAGGGAAAGGAATGAGCTTCAACCAGAAGGAAGCAAAAACAGGGAGAGGCCAGAGGAATCGTAAATAAGATGAACTCTAATTAAGTAAGTGGTTGGAGGCTTGTTCGCCACTCACTCCAAGGTGTGTGTGTCCCCACAGTGTGTGTGCCCCAGTCCTCTGTAGCTAAGGGTCTGATGGTTCCTCATAATTCATAATGAGAAGTCTATTTTAAGTAAACTTGTTTTATTGTTCTTAATACATGTTTACAAGTTAGCGCCAATGAGGGCATGAAAAGTTATTTCCATGTTTGTTTGTTGTGCTGTGTTTTAAGTCTTTCTATCTAGAGTTTTCTGTGTTGATAGTCACGTGTGCAGATGACTTTGGGAGGACTCTGCCTCCGGGGGATCTGCTTCTGGTATGTGATGGCATCTTCAGTGCTAAATAGTGGTGGATCTTTGACTGAACCCAGAAGGACCATCAGTGAAGAAAGCCCTGGAAACTTCTAATGATGTTTTAGAAGCTAAAGCAGCGTGAAGGCTGAAGACTTAGCTCAGTTGGTATCATGCAGCGTTTATGAAGCATGGGCTGTATCCCCAGCACCTCATATATGGGGCATGGTGCTGTACTCTTGTAATTCTGTGCCATGGGAAGTAGTGGCAAAGTGGATAAGGAGGTAAAGTTCCTTTCCGAATGTACAGAAGTTTGAAGCTAACCTGGGATACATGAGGCAGAGACAGACAATTTAGATTTTCTGCGCTAAGGTTTGCCAGTCCTTTAGTAGAATTTCTGGGCGGCAACAGACCCTTCACAGCACTCGTGGACATCGCATAAGGCTTATGACAGGACAGTGCATAAAATAATAACTCATTTAGACACATGCAAGCCAGGCAGTGGTTTAGGCACATTCTAATCCCAGCATTTGGGGGGCAGAGACATGTGGATCTCTGTGAGTTCGAGATTAGTCTCATCTACAGAGCAATCCAGAACAGCCAGGGCCACACGGAAACCCTGTCCCAAAGAGTATGTTTTCTAGAGAGACCGTGGGCTGTTGTTTTGTTTTTGTTTTTGTTTTTTCCCCAGTCTTGTCTTTCCTTTCCCCATTTTCTGGTTGTAAACTGGCCATGTGTGAATGATTTACTTCCTGAGATGTGCACTTCTGATTTCTGTTAGTCAAATGTCCTCCAAACACTGGCTTTTACATTTGCTGTCTGGTACCTCTAGTCCCCTAGATCTGGACCCTGGAGGTCTTCAGCTGACATCACTATGTGGAATAGCTGCCTCTGTAAGGATTTTTTCGGAATAGAAAGTGATGCAGCTCTGATCACATCTTCAGACAGAGCACCCCCCCCCCAACTCCAAAGCTTAAGGATGATGTTTTCTTATGAACTTAGAACTTTACTTATCAGTGTTGAGAACTGCCAGCTACTCCAGAACTCTACCATCAAACTACCTCCCAGGCCTTTTTCCTTTCCCAGACATGGTCTCACACGGTTGTTCAGGCTGTACCCCAGGCAGACTTCAAACTTTGGGTCTTCCCTCTTTAGTTTCCTGAGCAGCTGCGCTTGCAAGCCTGAGTCACCAGCCAGGCCCAGTTAGAGCTTCAAAATTGAGAATCAAGCAGTGGTCATGTAGCTAGCCTTGGTCTAACATCATCAGACGCTGTGGGCTTAAGCAGGTTACATAAGCATCTCAGCTTGTTCCTTCATCAATCAAAATGGGGGGGGGGGGGAGCAGCATGTCATCACAGTCACTGAAGATTCAACACCAGTATATGAAATTGCTTAGCCTTGTTTCAGGTACAGTTGGAGGTGTCATTCATCAGGGTCCCAGCTGTGGCTCGTTTATACCATGTGTGACCATGAGCCAATTCCTGAGCATCTCTTGGCCTCGGGGTTTCCTACCTGGGTTGGTGACATTTAACTTTCTTCTTCACTGTGGGACTGAGATAAAAATGGAATGAAGCCTCTGTAAACTAAAATGTCTGTGTAAGCATAAGACTCTACTCTGCCGTCGATGTCTCTTCTTTGATTGGGGAAGTGGAGACCGTGATAAAGGACGGTCTCAGAGGAAAGTTGCTGAACACTGGACATGTGTGTTCGGGCTCTGTGACTTCTTCTAAGCCATCTCCCAGGAGCACCTGGGAGAAAGTTGCCTTGACTCTTCCCTGGATGAGGAAGAACAAGTTCAGAGCCTGATTTTGTATCTCTCCATTTCCCCAATTAGGGAAACAGTCAGACACCTTCAGTTCTTCTTCAGGTTCCAACAAGCCCTAGGCTGCCCTGGAGGGAGAAGAAGAGAGGAGACGGAAACTCTCCCTGTAAAAGTTGGCTTTGATTAAATAGCTTCCAGTTGCCTTGAAATCTAATCTCCTTTTGAACTTGAATTTGCCGCCATCAGTCACATTCTTGGAAGGCTGTGAGCTCCGGCCCTTTACAGAGGTGCAGAAATGACAGACCTTTCCAAGGACCCCACTCCCGGGGAGGTAGGAGCTGCCAGCCCAGTAATACTTCCTTTCTCCTGTTGATCGTGACTGGAGTTTCTGAAGGGTTTGTCTTGAGGGACCGTATGAACATCCTATTGTCTGGACTTAGAGAAAGTGGTCATTTTTCTCATTGGAAAGGAACACTTTGGTGTTCCATCCACACACCCTTATTCTCAAATGCCTGGCTTCTAACCAACTAACAAAACTTGACCTTAGGTTAACATCCACGAACTCAAAGCATAATCAATTCAACGGACACCTATTGAGTGCTTTCTGTGGGCTGTGAGCACACCACCTGCCATCCGCGAGGCACACTCCAGTACTTGTTCAGTCTACAGTAGGGTCAGGAGTGAAGTCTGTTAGATCTGGGCTGATGTAAGGATGAGAAAGCTTGGGTTTGAGAGAGGTCTAAGATGTGAGAGGCATGAATTATTGGGTAAACAACTTCATTTCTATGACCCCTTTACTCATCTGTCAAATGGACATTGCATTGTCTTAGTGAATTGGGGCTCCTATGATAAATGGCCATGACTGAGTGGTTTAAGCAACACACATTTATTTCTCATCATTCTGGAAGCTGACATCTCAGATCAAGGTGACAGCATGGTGATGTTCCGGTAAGAGCTCTTCTGGGCTGAAGACAGCAGAACTCCTTCTTCCTGTAGCCTCAAGATGGCAGGGAGGTGAGAGAGATCCTTGGGTCTCTTTTCTCAGGGTGCTGTTTCCATCCTTATGGCTTAATCATCTATCAAAGTCTCAGCTCTGAATCATCACATTGGAGATTTAATGCACATTGTATTTGTCTTGTTTGGAAACAGGTTTCACTGTTTAGCCTGGGATGACCTCACATTCAAGCTCCTCCTAACTCAGCCTCCAAGTGCTGGGAATACAGGTGTCTGCTTTCACGCCCAGCTGAATATAAGGAGTTGAGAGAAACACATTCAGACTGTAGCCAACATGATATGACACAGTCAGCTGCTCTCATTACAAGAACAAAATGAAGAAAAATAAAATCTCTTGTATATTATATTATGTGCAGATTGGCCCAACTAAGCTATATCAAACATTATATTTGTTTATTAAGAAACATTTATTTTGAACACTTATACCATGTACTTGGAAAGCAAGGAGGAGTAAGAAACAGACACTATTTTCTGGTAGAGCAGATCCAGGAATAGTTGAAAGCCATGAGCAATGACAGCCACACACATGAAAGCTATAGAAAGGCAAAGAATGGGTCCATGATCCTCAAGCATCAGATGCTGACCACGGAGTATGGAAAGAAGTGATATTAGGGCATTAGGTCATCGAAAATCCTGTCTAGCACGGTCATAATGGCAAAGCTTATCCTTCCAATGTTTTGATGCTTTCAATGAGTGATGATATCATAGTGCCTCACCCCAACTGTTGTTTAGTTAATGGTGCTGTGGGAAGGAGTGATGAACAGGAAGTGAAGAGGCTGTGAGGAAGAATATGACCAAGGGAAGAGATGGTTCAGTGGTTAAGAACACTGACTGGTTTTACAGAGTACCTGGGTCAGTTCCCAGCACCCACATGGTAGCTCACAACCATCCACGACTCTAATTTCAGGGGATCTGACACACTCTTCTGAACACCACAGGGTATATTCTCAATTGAGAATAATGTGGGAGGGCCCAGCTCTCTGTGGGCTATCCCACACCTGGGCGGGTGGTCCTGAGTTGTGTAAGACAGCAAGCTGAGCACCCACAGGAGCAATCCAGTAAGCAGCCTGCCTTCTGCCTCTGCTTCTGCCTGAGTTCCTGCCCTGCTTTTCCTCAATAATTGCCAGTGATAAGGATGTGAAAGCCAATCCTTTTCCTTTCCAGGCTGCTTTTGGTCATGATGTTTTAGCTCAGTAATAGAAATAAAAAATCAAGACGGAGACAGTGGGCTGGAGAGATGACAGCCCAGAAGTCTGACTGCTCTTTCACAGGTCCTGAGTTCAATTCCCAGCACCCACATGGTGGCTAACAACCACCTAATGGTGCCTTCTTTGGCATGCATGCAGAACTCTGTATACACAATAAATACATCTTTTTTTTAATTTAAAAGTTTTTTTTTAAAAAAAACAAAAACAAAAACATAGCCACCACTTCTTCCCAGTCATCCCCCAACTCCCAGGCCACCCCCCATCCATTTCTTAGCGAGGGTCGGGACTCCCAGGGTGAGGCAATGCAGTCTGGTATAACCAATTGAGTCAGAACCAAGCCCCTCTCCACAGTATCAAGGATGAGCAAGGCATTTCTCTATAGGGAATGGACTCCAAGAAGCCAGTCCATGAACAAGGAATAATTTCTTGTCCCACTGCCAGAGGACCCACAAACTTCCCATATCATTCAACTGTCATCCACATTCAGAGGGCCTAGTTCAGTCCCATGCAGGTTCCCCAGCTGCTAGTTCAGAGTCAGTGAGCTTCCAATATCTCGGGTCAGCTGTCTCTGTGGGTTTCCTCAGCATGATCTTGGCCCCTTTGCTCATATAATCTCTCCTCTCTCTCTTCTACTGGTCTGGGAGCTCAACCAGTACTTAGCTGTGGATCTCTACATCTGCTTCCATCAGTTGCTGGATGAAGGTTCTATAATGGCAATTAGGGTGGCCATTAATTTGATTATAGGCAAAGGCCAGTTTAGGTGCCCACTCCACTATTGCTTGGAGTCTTAGCAATAGTGGCACACACTTTAGCAGAAGGGTAGGACAATGGTGGCACACAGCTTTAATCTCAGCACCCAGGAGGCTGAGGCAGGAAGATCTTTGTGAGTTTGAGGCCATTCTGGTCTACAGAGAAAGTTCCAGGACAGCTAGAGCAACACAGAGAAACCTTGTCTTGAAAAACCAAAACCAAAACTAACACCAACCAACCAAACAAGCAAATAGACAAACAAAAAAGACAGACATAGTTTGAGGGATCCACTGAACATAGTCTGAAGCAGGGTCAGGAGAGGAAGGGATCTGAGGCCCTTGCATAATATTCCTAAGGAAAGGGTGCTGTGGGAAACCAGAGGGAAGACATTTGGAGAGAGATGACAAGTGTGAGGCTTTTGTTGATGTCCCAGGTGGAAGGCTATAGCACCTGATTACACATCGATGGATGTTTGTCTGAATGGTTCCAACACAGATTTATTTTATGCGTATGTTTCTGTTAGTGTGTGTGTGTGTTGTAATGAGGTTTCTTGGTCCCGGGCGGCCAGAGACCCAGACCCACAGACCTGCCGCCCCAGACCCCTTAGCTGCCCACAGCTGCTCAGGCCCCCAAAATGACTCAGACGCTTATATTAAGTTCATGCTGTTTGTCCTATGGCTCAGGCACATTGCTATCTTGCTCTTACATATTAAATCAACCCATTTCTATTAATCTGTCTGCCACGTGGCCCATGGCTCACCTGTGTTTCTTACATGCTTCTTCTTGGGCGGCTTGCTCCATCTGCCTGACTCTGCCCTTCTTCTCCTACTATGCTCTGATTTCTCCTCCTACTTTTTCTATGGTGCCTGTTATGAGCCAAAACAGCTCCTTTATTTGAAGACTGATACAGCATACAGAAATACATTTCCACATCGTGTGTGTGTGTGTGTGTGTGTGTGTGTGTGTGTGTGTGTGTGTGTACACGTGTGTGCAGGTACCTAGGAGGTTAAAAGATGTCATCAGATCCTCTGACTCTGGAGTTACTGGTGCTTGTGAGCTGCCCACTGTGAGTGCTGGGAACTGGATCTCAGTTCTCTGCAAGAGCAGCAAGCATGCTGATCATCTCCCAGCCCCTGCCAGACTAAATTTTAAATAGCAATCCACTAATAATACCGAGTTGAGCTTTCAGTGGCTCCAGTATATTAAACATGAGTGATTACACAGAGCACCAACTTCACCGCTAACTCTTGTTTAATCTTTTGAAACAGGGTTTCTCTGTATAGCTCTGGCTGTCCTGGAACTCATTTGTAGACCAGGCTGGCCTTGAACTCACTGAGATCCACCTGCCTCTGTTTCCTGGGTACTGAGATTAAAGGCATGCACAACCATACCTGGCTGGCTGCTAGCTCTTTAGTTCACAAATCCTCCTCATAAATAGAATGTGTGCACCACAATCCATGGATAATCTTGGCATCGAACAAGACCTGCCAGGTGAGCCAAGACCTAAACAACAATACCACCCCAAGTCTTGGAAACAACTGTCCCTGGCCCTCTGTTCCCAGCCCCACTTCCCTCACCTTGAAGGCTTTCCCAGAAGAAATAACTCAAGCCAACTCCTCAGTCACCACTTCCAGTGTGGAAAGTGAAAGCTTCAGTGGGTCAGCTTGGCAAAGGTTTTCCCACTTTGTGCGAGCAATGTGATTTCTCACACATCATACCCATAAGCTGCCCCAGAGCCAAGTCACTGAGGAAAACAAAGCTGAAGACAAACACCATTGTTCCTCTGCCTTTCCACATCCCAGCCTGCGACACCAATGGAGGATGGGTAAATGGTTAAGAACGTTCGCAGCCTGGGAGCTTCTGCTTCTTCATCTGAAAAACGGTGCTGTCAAGTCATTTCATTGCTTGCTGCAAGACTGGAAAAAGAAATGTGTGAGTGAAGTTTCTTGACTGTGGAGAACTGGTCAAAACTGGGTGACAATGACAAGTAGCTGGACAAAGGAAGGACAAGGGAAAAGCTGGTGGAGCCTGGCTTCCCACTTGCCTTGGTAACAGTTACAACACACACACACACACACACACACACACACACACACACACACACACACACACACACACACACACACACCAGCCTCCTCTCTGCATATGAAGCATTGCTCTGTAATTACCAGCTTATGTCTATTTTGTGCTTAGAACAGAGGAATTGAGATTTGCGGGGTTATCTCATTCAAGTCTTCAGAGATTAGCAACATAAACACCATCAGCAATTAGCACATTTGTGGGAATAAATTTATCAGGTGAGGTTCTTAGGTTAGAGGGAATGGACCAAGGTCTGCAGCCTGTTCTACTGAGGCAAAGTAGCTGCAAGGCTGGGTACCGCAGGAAGAGGCAAATCTTGGGATCCGCCACATCTGTTTCAAGCTGAGGAGTCCTAATGGATCATCTCTGTGATCCTAGTAAAGGCTGACCTCTGTGGACCTGAATACTTTGAAATAGCAAGATATTAGCTGTACCATGTCACAGTGATTGCATGCACGCTACTTTTCCAGTTGGAAGTGCCACTGGAATGCAGAGTCTGGAGAACTGTCTCTGGTCATAGAGACTTTGTGAGGCAGCATTAAGAGTCTGTAGTCCTGGCTGGGTGTGGTATGCATCCTTAATCCTAGTGCAGGTGGATCTCTGTGAGTTCAAGGCCAGCCTGGTCTACAAAGCCAGATAGAAGACCACAGGGCTACATAATGAGACATTGTTTCACACACACACACACACACACACACACACACACACACACACACACACACACACCAACTACTATTTTAAAAAGGATATGTTCAGAGCTGGGATGCAGAAATGAACAAAACAAAGTCTTCCCCTTTTAAAACAGGTTTAAATTGTACCTGGAAAATAGAGTCACAGAAGTGAAATCCTGCTGTGCTTAGTTTAACCATCTTACTAGCTCTAAGCAAGGTGTTGGTAGGCCCTTGGCTATTGTGGACTTATCTAATTCAAGAAGATATAGGCCAATGAGTAGACACAGCAGTCAGGTGCATGAAGCTGCTTCTGGATAGCAGAGCATCCTGCAGGGCATCTGTTTTGCAGTAAACATCTTTAAAAGCAGAAGTACACTTTAAAATAATAATACAGGACGGTATTGTAAACACACAAACAACCAAGCTTATTGCTTTCATACTTTATGCTCTGTGTATAATTGGATGTATTATGTTTTTATAGGGCAGTATAGGCAGGAGGTTTGTTGACTCCAGCATCGCCCTCCCCTCATGAGTATTATAATGCTCTGTGGCATCACTGGGAAGCAAAATTTTTTCATTATAATTTTTCAGGACCACCATAATAATGGTGAGGCACTTTGGACAGACAAGTCATTGGGCAGTGATGACGGTGTCCTGAGAAGGTCTATGAGAGAACAATTAAGGAGGAGAAGTGGATGGGGTGAAGGTAGGGGAAGGTGACACGGGGTTTTCTGGGGAGGGACTTGTGGTAAGGTGCTGTTTACAAAGATGCCTGTGGGGTGGATTTTGTTGATGCCAGCAGCAAGATGGTAGCTGGCGACATCTAAACACACCCATCCACTGTCTGTAGACACGCTGTTATGTGCTGTGTACACATCGTGGGAGTGTTTGTCAGCCTCTGATGTCCTGATATGAGTGCACCCTCAATCCCAACCCTGACACCTAGTTGTCTGGCAACGCCTCCCACTCCAGCTCTAGCTTGGGCATCACCTCCGTTCCTCCTTTTAACTACAATCCCTGTGTAGTCAGTTTCCTCCTTTCTCAGCCTTTCACTGACGTTGTGCTGGGCAGAGACAAGGAGGGTTGTCGGACTAGGCAGAGGGGTGTCGATCTCTGGGGTCTTCTCCTGCGTTCCCTCATGGTACTTCCTTGTCAACAGATCTTGACAGACACATCCACACCCTCTTCTCATACCCTGCCTTTGGGGAGACCCATCCTTTTCTTGTTTCCAAGCTCCCCTCCAGTTCCTGTGTTAGAGCTCTTAGGCAATGCACTGGATCTGGTTTGCTTTCTCATAGTCATCATCATGCACTTGACCTTTCTTCAAAAACTGGGGAGGGAGGCAGGCAGGGAGGGAGAGAGGGGGAGAGGGAGAACTATAGAGAGAGAACACAGAAGAGGTGGGGTTCTTCTCTTAGGACAGTACCAGCTTTGTGACCTGGGAACCCTCGAAGGACCAAGCCAATGCCTTCAGAAACTCAAACTCCAACCACACTTTAAAGTCCCCTGCTGTCTGCTGTAGAGTTGCACAGAATGACAGACAACCTGTCACGAGAAACAGGTAGCAGGAAAGGGAGGCAGCTCTGGAGCTGCTTGTGGGGTTGGGCTGAGAGAGCAGAGAAAGGTAGTCAGGGAGGGCAGAGACCTCCACCAACAGAGACCCTGAATCCTAGCCTCTTGGTTCCAGTCTTCCCCGACACCCCCAATGTCACTTTGTGGGGAGCAGACAGTGGGGTAGGTGGTAAAACCCCATAGAGGTCCGGGGTCTACTCACATGGGCTAGAATGGGATTCCAGGCTTTTTCCTTCACTCAAGGGCCCACTATATCCCGTGAGGAGCAGAGGGGGCTGCCAACCAATTTCTGCTCTGAAGTCAAAGGAAACCCAGTATAAACACAGTGGGTTCTTTGAATTATCCACATGAAATACTTAACGTGTTTAGCCTGAGGCAGACTTGGTTTAACAAGGGAGTGTTTCCATGGTGATTTCATTAGAAACTTTCATATTCAGCTACCACTTAGTGAGAGCCTGTATTGTATTAGCCAGTGGGCTTCAGGCAGCTGCCTAGAACTCTTCCAAAACAGCTCAGCAGGACCCCCCACTCTGCATGCATGTGCCTATGTGCCTACACACAGAGTGAGACACACAGGTTTTAGTAAGGAGATTTCTTTAGTACCTGCAACTAGAAGGTGTCTGAGTCACAGTTAGAGCCCAGACCCAGGGAGCTCACACACCATAGCCTCCCTCATCGTGCTGTCTGGCTTCTGATTACCTCTGACATACTTCCAGGCAAACTAATGCAGCCTCTTCTCCTGCTTTGAAATTGAAAGCCAGTGGCATTTTCAGTTCTACTGCTTTCTCCTGACATCTAAGCAACTCTTCCTATTAAAAAATAAAAAGACATAAACACTTAAGGAGGCACAAGCAAGAGGATCTCTGTGAGTTCAAGGCCAGCCTGATCTACATAGTGAGTTCCAGGACAGCCAGAGCTCCATAATGAGACCATGTCTAAAAGTAAAAAGATTTATTTTGCTTTTAATTGTGTGTACATGTGTGCAAGTGTGAGCATGTGGAAGCTAAGTGTGCAGGGAGGGGAGTGGAGCCTGAGTAGACCAGAAGCCTTGGAGATGGTGGAAGTTTGATGGTACTGTATCGAGAACTGAACTTGGGTTGAGAACAATACACAAAGAACTCCAATACCAGGACATCTCTCCAGATCCCAAGCAATTCTTTAAGAGCTTTAAAAGAAAGTAACTCTGAGATATTTACCACCCCATGCAACTAATGCCATGTAAGAACTCTGAGTAAAAGAAGATCCTTAAACATGTTATGCTTTCTTTTAAAGTTATAATTTAGCTGGGCATAGTTGCTCTCCCTGAGATTCCAGCACTTTGGAGATAGAGGAAGAAGGATCAAGAGTTTAAGGCTATCCTTGGCTAACACCAGCCAGGATTACACCAAACTCAGTCTCAGAAAACATCGAAAGAACTGTAATTTATGTCATAGGAATTTAACAGCAGAGCTATAAGGAATTAGCCTTGCTATTTGCCATTCAGCTCTTTATTACAGTAATCCCAATAATATATCTTCACACAGTGTACAAATATCCCACAGCACACTAATTTAAAAGGAGAAGATGGACAAGGCAAGCTTCTGCCAAAATGTACTTAAATTTTGATAGATTAAATAATTTAATTATTCTATTAATCAGAGCTCAATTGCCCTTAGCTTCTCTGGCATGGATGTTCACAGAAATGTGCCTTAAGGATCTTCGAAGTGTTTTTCAATACTCACGTCAACTAATTTTCTTCTTTGTTTGCTTGTTTTATTTGTTTGTTTTGTTTTGTTAGTAAATAATTAACTTATGTTTTTTTTCTGTTGGGACAGGATCTCATGTATCCAAGCTAACCCTGAACTTGTGTACAACTAAGACCGGCTTTGATCCTCCTGCCTCTGCCCCTGAAGCACTGGGGTTATAGACATGTGTCACCTTGCCCAGTTCCTCTCTCTCTTTCTCTCTCCCTCTCCCCCTCTCTCTCTCTTTCTCATTTTGTTTTATGTTCGTTTCTTTTTCTTTTGAGTTATGTAAGTCAGACTTGGAACTTACTAGAGGTTCAAGTGGACCTTAAATACATGGCAGTCTTTCTTTCTGCCTCTGCCTTTTGGGTGTGGATTCCAGGTGTGAGCCTCTGTACCTGGCAACTTACTTCTTAGGCCAACCTAAAGCAAATTTCTGATGTTCATAGCCACAGCATACTAAGTGATAAAAGATTAAGGCTGCATGTAGCCATTCTGTGGGCTGTCTCTCCTCCTGGAAGCCTTTAAAAGTGTGTTTTCTTGCCTGGAGAAACTGCTTGACTCCCCCTGAACTATACCCAGTCCCTTTTGTTGAGTATCAGTGCATGCTGTGCCCTGGAGCTTTGATCAGAATTGGTGGCAGCCATCTCTTTATCTCTCTCATTATCTAGAAGATCAAGCTCATATCTTCCTGGGCACCCACTATCCACAGTGATCAACAGAGTGCTGGAGCAGATCACATTCTCAATGCACAACAAATGCATGGGAAATACCCCTATTCATCTATACAGAGGGGATATTTGAAATCCCTTGAGATCTTTCAGGAAGAATATGTGAGTGTGAAGATGAAGCCTGACTTGAGGTTCCCCAGACTGCCGAGGTTGGGAAGAAGAAGGACTCAGCAGAAGAGGTTTGTTGGTGATGTCCAAGAGAGGCTGAAGCACCAGGATTATTTGGGATGGGGAGGAATGTGAAATCTTTAAAAACAGGAGGCATGAATGTGCAAAGTCAGAACTCGCAGGAAGTCATCCAAGTCAAAGAAGAATGAACCAACCGAGTCAGGCTACAGAGAACCACACAGAGCATGGGGACCAGAGGCACCCAGGTAACTCACTTTCTGAAGCTAAAGTCCGAGGAAGGGGCATCCTCCTTCCTTGAACCCATCTCTCTGTGCTCCTGTTCACTGGCATCACAAGTAAGACAATAGAAAGACATAGCACTTTGAAGGCAATGCCATCACAGCCTTATGTAATGTGAAAAGAGTTTTTTTTTTTTTTCCAGTGCAGATTCTAATTGCAACATCCATCTCTACTACCCAGAGGAGACCAGTATGGTCTTAGAAGGGTCGTGGTGTTAGAACCTCCCAGGGAATGCTGTATGAAGCCAATGAAGGCCTCATCTTCACCTCCTTTGAAAGAACCAGAGTCTCAATTACAAATATTGCTACTTGTTTTTATCTTTACCTTTTGCTCTGCCCCCTGCCGCCATAACCCGCACGTCTGACAGACCCTGAAATTCTACATGTTCACTAGAACCTTATCTATTTGGCATTATCAAATGAGTGAGTCTGAACCTGAGTCACAGTGTCTGAGTGAGTAAGTCAGAGGATGAATTTCCAGATGATAGAGTTTGCTTCCCAAGGAAACACAGCATCACCCAGTTGAATTCACACGCGCACACATGTGCACACACTAGTGTGTATGTACATGCACTCACTTTAATGCCACTTGACACTCTACAAACCACCTTCCTTCCTTCTTTCCTTTGCAGATCTAGAGGATGGTGGGGAAGCAGGAAGGATGAGAATCGAGAGAGGGGAGGAGACTGACTAGGGTGGAAATTATCCAAGCAGTAGACAAGAAATGTAATCTGTAAAGGGTCAGATAGTAACTATTTTAGGCTTTATGGGGCACATCATCTCTGATACAGCAATGCCTCTTGACCACTGTCAAATAAAGGCAGCCACGGGTGAAGCACAAACACGTAAGATGTGTTCTGACAAAACAAATTGTAAACATGGAGTTTTGTAGAATTTTCATGGGACACTTTAGCTTGAACAATATACAAAAACTGATGGTGGGCCAGATTTGTCTGTGGGCTGAAGTTAGCTGACCTCCAGAGTAAGAAGAAGAATGAAATCACCCCAAGAAGTTTCTAAGCTTCCCCGAGCTCTCGAGCTCTCCCCTCCCTGCTCTCTCAGATGGTGAAACCTGCAAACTCAGCCGCAGAGATAGCCCAATGGTTAGAGCACTGGCTGTTCTATCAGGAGTCTTAGGTTGATTACCAGCACTCACGTGTCACAACTGTCTAAAGATTTCATGCTCTCCTCTCCTCTTGCTCCCTATCTTGCTTGTCCCCTAACATATGTTTGTGCTAACATTCACAAACAGACCCGAGTCCAAACCCTCAGCCATACTGTAGGACAGTGGTTCTCAGCCTTCCTACTGATGCAGCCCTTCAATACAGTTCCCCATGCTGTGGTGACTCCCAACCATAAAATATTTTCAATGCTACTTGGTATCTGTAATTTTGTCACTATTTTGGATCTTCATGTAAATAATATCTGATGGGCAGGATATCTGCTATGCAGTCCCTATGAAAAGGGTCATTTGACATCCCCAAAAGGGTCTTGACATATTGAGAACCTCTGCTGTAGTACACACTATCTTCACTTGTTAAATGGGAGCAATAATGATCAATTGTCATGATGTGAGTCAGTAAATGGATATGAGGACTAAGACAATGTTAGCTCCCTCCTGCTTCTGTCTCTGGATCTCTCCCATGCCTGATAAGTCAGTCTAACTTATTTAGGTGCTTGGTGGTGGCACATGTCTGTAATCCCTGCACTTGAGAGGCTGAGGTAGATGGCTCAGCAGTTAAGACCTCCTGCTGCTTTTGTAGAGGGCCTAGATTTTGTTCCCAGCACCTACAGTGTGGCTCACAACTACCTGTAGCTTCAGTTCTGGCTGATCAGAAAGCCCCTTTTGACAATATGCATGTGGTACACATACATACATGCAGACAAAAACACATATACATATAAAATAAATCTTTAAAGAATTAGAGAGCTTGAGACCCACCCCACAAAAAAAAAAAAAAAACCTCACAAAAATTAGACTTATTTAGAGACAATTGCTTGGCATCAACAATCAATTTTTCTTTTATTACACCCCCCCCCCCCCACACACACACACTGCTCCAGTAAGAACAAAATACTAAGGCAGAGCCAATAACAAAAAAGCCTTCAAAGTCAAACCTCCCAGACTGGAGATAATTTTTTCTTTTTAAGCTGTCTCAGACTGTTCAAGTTAGATTCAATCCCTTGAAGCAGCAATTAATCTCACATTAATATACGAAGCTGTCTTTCTGAAGAAATGGGGCTGGAGCCGAACATGAGCTCACGGCTGCTTTTGGCTCTTAAATCTTGGCCAAGGAAAGGAAAGGGGAACTTGCCAAGTAATGAGGGGAAATTATCATCAGTCACGTGTGTTTGCCAGAGCGACTTGGGGGTGCAGGACAGATAGAAGGTATGCTAGAAGAAAGACAGGAGCCTGGGGGTTGAGGGGCCTCAAGGGAGGAATTGACGCAGCTTTCAGTATGGGCTGGGGCCATCACAGGGCTGGGGGATTGCATGTAGGAATTACTCATGGGACAGAGTCAGAATACCAGAGCCACAAAAGGCCTGACACTCAGGTGACTCCAGAGGATAGTGTGTTGACAGAAAGGTCAGGCTGAGACGGAAGAACCTTGGTATCTATGATCAGCTCCCTAGAGGTCATCTTCAGATGCGGTAAGTTTGGGACAAAGTAAAATACTCGGCCCATTTTGTCTAAGTGCCAAAGCAGTGGCAGACCCAAGATGCCCATCTAGAATTAGTTTCCTTTGGGATCTGGAGCTGTGAGAATCAAAGCCAACTGTTTACAGTTTTTAAAAAAAAAAAAGACAAAAAAACTGTGGCTACAGCAACATTTACTATGTTTATTAAATTAAATAGTAATACTTCTAAGAACTAGACATCAGTTTATGGAAATGACTCAGCTTCCTTGGTTCACTTTCCTGAGAAAGAGATATGTAATTGAACACTTGGGACCAATCAGGGTTGCCCCTGAAAAAATATTCCTCTTGGTCACCTTACTAACTGGTCTCCCAGGAAGAAGAGCCCTCCCCTGCCTCACCAGTATACTGGCCTCAGTTTGGGAGAAACAGAACCTCCAGAAGCAGCTCCCACCCTGGCATTTCTTCATGAGTTGGCATCCCCCTAGGGTGAGCTTCCCCAGGAGTGTGCTTTCACGGGGAGAGGGCCTAGCAGGGAGAAGATGGTTGGTGGGTTTTGCTGGAAGAGAGGTGCCAATTATAGCCTTTATTAGGCTAACCCCACCATCTCCTTACCTCGCGACTACTGGAGACCACACACACACACATACTCTACTTCCCTGTTCCGGGACAAGAGACCTGTGTGGTCCTGCCAACTCACTTATAATAAATCTGTGAGCTTAATAAAAGGCATCACTTCTATCTTTTGATCTCTCTTGAGTTACTCATTAGCTGTAGCTAACACACTGCTTGACTGACAGGTCCTTCTCAGGGAAAACCCAGGTTTGATGATTCTTCAAACAAAAGTAGTGTGTGTGTGTGTGTGGTGTGTGTGTGGTGTGTGTGTTTTGTGGTGTGATGTGTGTGTGCATGTGTGTGGTGTGTGTGTGCGTATGTGTGTGTGTGTGGTGTGGTGTGTGTGTGGTGTGTGTGTGTTTTGTGGTGTGATGTGTGTGTGCATGTGTGTGGTGTGTGTGTGGTGTGTGTGTGTTTTGTGGTGTGTGTGTGGTGTGGTGTGTGTGTGTGTGTGGTGTGTGTGCATGTGTGTGTGGTGTGTGTTTTGTGGTGTGTGTGTGGGGGGGTGTTGGGATAAATCTTGATTTCTGGGTAAGAAGTGAGAGGAGGATCTTAATTTCAGGACAGGTCTAGGGTATGATCTCCAGAGCACCAGCTGTAGAAGGCTCTAGAATTATTAAGGCTATTTCAAGATTTCTTTTCTCTGTGAAAGTTTTATTTCCTCTCTACCTGTTCCAAGTCTTAGCTCTAATCCGGTTTACATTTGCTTTCACTGAGGCCATGAGGCCATGTTCTTGTGTGACCTCTTCCAGAGGGAACAGCATTTTGCCTGCCCCAAATCAACCACCATTTGTGAGTGGTCACTGTGCCCACATTGGGCCAGCTCAAGGTTATAAACACTGGTTTCTGTGTGTCTTTATAGCACCTATGATGTAGAGAGAGCTGAGGTACCTGAGAGTCCAAGACTGTAGGTATCTTGTCTCAGGTCACATAGGCAAGAGGGATCCTACCCTATAGATGTCTGAATCTGCAGGCTCTTCTCAAGCCTCTCATGGTCCCTAGTAGACATTTTGGCTTCTTGAAGGTTTGTAACTGTATGAGGTGGGCTGGTCCATGCCCTTGGCTTTCTCCAGTACCAAAGCCTGATGTGGCGGTGAAGTTCCCAGTGTTCCCTGGGACTCACACCATGCCCACTCCCTGTCAGTGACTTCACCCTGGGCGGTAGGCTGCTCTGGGAAACCACAGCCACATAGGGAGCTACAAGAGGACGCCAGACTCAGTATCAACTCAGTGTGTTGGCGTTTCAGCTGAGAAAACAAAATTACCAGCCGTGTTTGCTTCTTCTTACCATACAAACACAGCTCTCTTTATACACCACCCCCATGGGAAACCACAAGAGCAGGGGCCACGGGACCGCAAGCAGCTGCAGTAGCATTGCCCAGTGGTTCAGGGTATAGCCTCAAGCCACCTGAGGCAAGGTCAGGTGCCAGCTAAGCACCTGTTTGGCCTTGAGCAGGTCACCGAGCATCTCTTTTCAGTCTCTTCACCATAAAAAATGATACTCACAGTAGTCATCTGTTTCATATGCACCTCGATTGACATAGTCCATACAGTTTAGACTCCACTGAAGACAAGTTTGTAGTCTGTATGTCTGTCTGTCTCTTCCTCTCTCCTTCTCTTTTTCTCCCTTCCCCTTCTCCTAAAAGTTTCATATTTTTTCTTTTTCTTTCTTTCTTTTTTATTTATTTACCTTTTTTTTTTTTTAAAGACAGGATTTCTCTGTGTAACAACTCTGGGTATTCTGGAACTTGCTTTGTAAACCGAATTGGACTTGAGCTCGCAGAGACCTGCCTGCTTCTGCCCTCCAAGTGCTGGGATTAAAGGCATGTACCACCATTGCCCAGTTTAGGTATTTTTTCTTATGTGTTTGAATATATGCCCCCACCCACTGCTGAGTTCTTAATCTCCAGCCACCTGTGACTATAGCACTATTTGCAATGGGTCCTTGTAGATGTCATCACATTAGGTTGAGGTAACCTGTGTGAGTCTAATTCATTATGACCCATGTCCTTGAAAAAATAGGAGGACTGGGGCTGGGAGATGGCTTAGTTGGAAAAGTGTTTGCTGAGCAAGCATGAGGACCTAAGTTCAGATCCCGCTTCCACATAAAAAGCTGAGCACTCCAGTTCAAATCTGTAACCCCAGTGCTAGGGAGGCAGAGAAGGGGACTCGCTGGCCAGCCAGTCTTCTGAATTGGTGACTTCTGGCTTCAGTGAGAGACCCATCTCACAAAATGGGCAGAGGAAGGTACCCAACTTCAACTCTGGCCTCTATGAAAATACACACACACACACACACACACACACACACACACACACATACACACACACACACACACACACACACACACACACACACACACACACACATTCAAGGGATGGGGAGAAGATGAAGTCCGGACTCAGAGTCTGATGCACAGATGACAGCCATGTGAAGATTGACATGAGACTGGAGTTGATGTCAAAGCCTGAGAACTCCTGGTCCACCAGAATTGGACAAAAGGGCTGACTACACGGCTTAGCTGGTCAAGGGGCTTGCTGCCAAGCTTGACAGAAATCAGATAATACATCAGCGCCCAGGTGAAGAGACTGAAGCCCACAAAGGGGAGTGCCTGCTCCCCAAACCCAGTGAACCTCAGTTACTTCATCTACAAACAAAAGATAATTATCCCTGCCCTGTCTGCTTCCCAGAGCTGTGCTTGAGGTGTCAATAAAATCACTGAGGTAGACAGTTATTACAGGCATGCCAACACACACCACTGTGAGCTTCTTTCCTGGGATTCTGGTTACTTCTGAGGAAGAAACCCTGTCTACAGTAAACTTGTAGAAGCAGATTAGACCAGTAATGGCCCATTGGTTCAGGCAAATGTGGAGAATCTGCCATCTGAGACAGATGGGGCAGCATGTAGGCATCCACAAATGAAGGCCAGTTCTCATAGAAAGATGGTAAGTTCTGTCTCGAGCTGCTGTCCAACACACTGTTCATTCCCATACAAATCCCTTAACTTGTCTGATCCCCCTCTTGATTGTTAATAAAGTAGATATAGTGGCTCTCAAGCTAGGTCTCCAGTCTTGTCTCCTAGCTACCATTGTACACTGCCCCAAATAAATTTATTTTATTTGTTTGGGTGTTTTGCTTGCATGTATGTGCACCACGTGCATGCCTGGCACCCTCAGAGGCCAGGAGGGTGCATTAGAACCCTTGGAATTGGTATTACAGATAGCTGGGAGCCATCACATGGGTGCTACAAATCAAGCCTAGGTCCTCAGGAAGGGCAGCCAGTGCTCTTAACCACTGAGCCATATCTCCATTCCCTATGCCAAAAGGAATTGATTTTTTCCTCTTTTCCATTCAAGGGACACTGGTAATGAGTAGGGAACAGCGGTATGTTTGGAGCTAGAGGCCACTAGCTCATCAGCTGGTCACCCCACAGCTAATATGTGTAAATAGCTTCTGGACAACACAGTTCCAGCTTCCTTGTTCTGTTTTGTTTGAGACTGTCTCACTGGGGAGTGCAGGCTAGCCTGTAATTTACTTTGCATTTCAGGCTGACTTCCAATTTTTGGGTCTTCCCGCCTCAGACCCCTGAGTCCTGGACTTCCAGATGTACACCAAGAGGGTCAGCTCCTCCATCCTCTTGAGGAAGTATTTCTGCTGGCATAGAGATAGTTTCCTTATATGAGGAACAAATGAATGTTAAGAATTTGTAAAACCAGAAACTCCTCACATCTGGGTCTGCCATTTTTTCTTGCCTACAAGATTTTGGGAAAACATTTTATATTGCTTAGATGAAGATGGATACTTTGTAGAGATTCTGTGGTGGGAAGAAAATGATGCTGTGAGAACTCTTGGCTGTCCTGAGTCATGGCAGGAAGCAGTTTCCTCCTCTCGTGAGCTGATCTGGAACTGGAGAGGCCACACCTACTCTTTCTGCCCTTGCCAGCTTCTCAGTGGCCTAACGTCACCTTGAGAGCATTTTCTACAAATCTTAGTGTTCTTATCATGTTTCTCCTTTTCCTCGGCCTCCTCTTTTTCATCAATGTCTTCAGCAGCATCACCAAAATCTTTTTTTATGATTTTTTAACTTATCCTGTACATTGGTGTTTTTCCTACATGTGTGTCTGTGCGGATGCGTCAGGTCCCCTGGAACTGGAGTCACAGACAGTTATGAGCTGCCATGTTGGTTCTAGGAATTGAACCTGGGTCCTCTGGAAAAGCAGTCAGTGCTCTTAACTAAGCCATCTTTCCAGCTCCCAAAATCTTTTTCTAAAATTTTATTGAAAATATTTTTTCACGCAATATATTTAGCATATTTCCTCCCCCAAATCCCTGCCATGTTAAGAGTAATACACGGGTCTGTTTAATAGGTAATTGGAATTTATTAAGATACAAATTGGGGAAATACACTCACAAATACGGAGCTGAGTAAACAGCTGAAGATGTCCCCTCTGTTCTGCCCGGGACAGCAGGCACCTGACCCTCAAATGTCCAGTTATACCAAGCAGAAGACATGACCACATTCTTTGCTTTTAAAAGCATATGCAGGCAAGATAGCCAAGGTTATGGGCAAAGCAAATACCACCACACACACACACACACACACACACACACACACACACACACATACACACACACACACACACACCCTTTTTTGTTTAAGTAAGAAGGTTCTGAACCTAATACAAAACTCTATATGTAATAAGAACAATTATGAGGTATTATCCAGGAAAAAGAAGGGTAATAACATTAACAAAAATGTAACTACAACCAAGGACAAACAACATCAAATAGAAAACAAACTAAATGTCCAGATCATAGGTGAATGACGAATCACAGAGATTACTCCAAAAGCTGCCCTACCCTGAAGAATCTAAGTCTAGTACCTAATATGCTCTCAGCTAAGGCACAAGAGGATTGTGACTGTAACTTCAACCCCATCAAAAACCTGAGAAGTGAAGTAATATTACCTGAGTAACAATGCAAGCAAGCAACTGCCAAAAAATAGCAAAAATGACAGAGACAGCTGGCAGCCTGGAAAGTCACCAAATGTTTCTCTGCAACACTGAGGCATCCACTTTGGCTATAGCCTAGAATATCTGGAGAACATTTTCAGAAGCAGGATATTTTGAAAGACTGTCTTACCCTGTCTTGGCAGGTTCAAGCAGTGTCTTTCCTTATGTCCTGCTCGTTTGGAAAGGACAGTGTGCTTCCTGTCAGCAGTCGATGCAGGGCAGTTCTTTGCCCAAGGCAAACTTTTTGCCAAGAAGATGACAAACTCCATATGGAGTGTCTTTGATGCCCAACATCCTTTCGGGAGTAGATAGGTTGTGCCAGGAGCAATTGTGTCTCCGTCAACAGAACTCCAAGTTATTAAAACATTTAAATGCCATATTCTCTGTCTATGGAGTGTTTGAAGATAACTTATCCATCTGACATGTGTTATCATATATCTAGAAAACCTAATTAACATGACTATACATATGGCAAGCATGACTATTAACCTGAAATTATTTTTTCATTATATATTTATTTTTATTTTATTTGTATTGTGTTTTGCCATGCATGTATGTATGTGTGAGGGTGCCGGGTCCCCAGCATTAGAGTTACAGACAGTTATGAGCTGTCATTTGGGTGCTAGGAATTAAACCCAGGTCCCCCGGAAGAGCAGTCAATGCCCATAACTGCTTAGCCATCTCTCCAGCCCTTAATCTGCAATTCTTATCAAGCTAATCAACTTAAAGACTAAGGTTTCACATTAAAAAAAAAAATCTGTAAACAGATGTACAGTATAAGGACAGTGACCTCAAATTTTTGACAATATACAAAATATCTGGATCAGAGGTAGAAATGTCTACTGCAATATGACAACAATATCCTCAATGTGTATCAACATACAAAATATCCTAAACAAAAGTAGAACATACATACAATATGACAAATACAAATTTACATTTGTATCAATATACAAAATATTTTGAAGAGCAGGAACATATGTACAATATGACAAATATAGTTTTGAATTTGTATAAATATACAAATTATATTAATCAGAAATAAAAAATAAGTTACATTTGTATCAATATGCAAGACTCCATACCAGTGCAAATTATCTAAAGCTGATAGTTTGCTAAAATTAGTTTACAAGTAGATACAATAATGCACCTTATTATCTTATCTATCCCCTTTTTTCTTTTCCACAAGAGATTCCTGAGACTAACTTAATTGTTCCGTCCCGAACCCCAATACAAGTTATAGCCAATCCCTAAGAGATGACAATTATCCATAGCAAAATCTGTTTGGCAGGGGGCATGGCTTTTTTTAGAATTGTTTCCTGCTGTCTAGGGAGCAACAATATCTCTGTGGGATCCAAGGGATTTCGTTCTTTCGTGAACAAAACAATGGTTAAGTCTATTTAGAACTAACTATAACATCTGTAGCCATTCTCAGGGTACTGAGTAAGGCTTATCTTACGTTCTGGCTATGGGTGTAAGATGATGGATTATCTTGGTTAGCCATCCTGGAACTGTCCTGAACAGTTTGTAGTCCAAAGCCATTCTTTGAGTGATGTTTATCTGCTCAATGGCAACATTGTGAATCAGGTAGAATCATTGTTGTGGGGCTTCTTCTGGAGGCTTCAGAGATAGCCGAGAGGGGCATTTATTGTTTATTGTGTAAAACTTAAATATTACTAATTAATATTAAAATGAAAAGTTTAATTTTTTTTTTTTTTAGGAAAGCACTATACCTAAAGAAAGGTTCCGTAGAGTCAAGAATAGGTATGGGAAGAATAGAATCTTGACATGTTCAATAGCATAATCATGTGTCCTCAGCAATCAGCCCTGCCAACAGGCTGTGACAGGCTGTGGAGAACAACCAATAGCCTTGGCAATAACTCGTGATGTCTGAATAACTCAACAGGATGCAACCCTTTCCTGGCACTGGAGCCCTTATTTGGAGGTCTGGTTGGCTTTGCCATTGCGATTACTTGGCAGCGCCAACATCATCATTGCCATCCTCTTTCATCATTACCTTCTCTGTCATTGTTAGGATCAAGCAACACATTTTCATTAGTAATAGAACTTACCACGGGTCCTCATCTGTGCCATTTGATACTTCAACAGCTTGATAAATTAATACTACTTTGATTTCACAAGCAATGAATGTTTCAGAGAACCAAAGGATTCACATTCTATGGGCACAAAGGCAGGAACCTGAGGTCACATGATGCCAAATATCAAGAGAGTCTTCAATGGCATCAGCTATTCTTATCTGCCTCGTTACCCAGCCAGCTCAGCCCATGCAGTGATGAGTAGGAACTTGTGCAGGCTTCTTTGGTGACATATAATATAGTCCTTCATGGCTATGGGCACCTGACTTCAAATCTTCAGGGATGATTTTTTACATTTGAGTACGTGAGCACATGCGTGTGTGGAATGGAAAGAGCAAAAGGAGGAAATACATATCCTTGGAAACCTCTAGGGTTCTTCTTCTGCCAAGTAAAGCTTGGGATTCAGCCTCCACCTGCAAGATTTAGATGTCTTTTGTCCCTGAGCATCTTACTATGCCTGGCTAATCCATCCAGAGCTTCCTGCTGCCTCCTCACAGGACGCAGTTCAGACCAGAATATTAATGAAGATTATAGCAAGAAGAGGATATGTGAACGAGGAAGCAAACTGCCTGGTGAGGGAGCTGGGCACACAGATGGATTGCTTCCGCAGAAGACCTTGAATGCAAGAAACAGAGAGTACAATAAACTAGAGGTATCAAGGACTAGTCTATAACCTGAGCCACCCCCAAATGTTTTTTTAGGGTTTTTCTGTTTTGCACTTATAAACTAAGTGTGTTTTTTGTGTACACATGTGTGCGTGTATGCATGAGTTCGTATGTGTGTGAGTGTGTGTGTGTGTATGTGTAGGTGTGTGTATGTATGTGTGTATGTACGTGTATGTGTGTGTATATATGTGCATGTGTGTATGTGTGTGTGTATGTTGTGTGTATGCATGTTTATATGTGTGTGTAGGTGTGTGTGCACATGTGTGTATGTGTGCATGTATGCGTGGTAAATGCATGTGTATGTGCATGTGTGTGTATGTGTGCACATGTGTACATGCACGTGTGTACGTGTGTGTGTGTTTGCTCATGCATGCACATGCAGAGGCCAGAAGACAACTGGCTATTGGCTTTGCTACAGGCACTTTATTCACGGACCCACTTAGTGGTTCACAGCATTATTTCCTTCTGTAACTGTAGATGTCTAGTTCTCTCCTCTGCTTGCTGAAGTCAGCCGGCTACAAGTAAGGCAGCCACACAGCTCAGTCACTTTGCTTCTTTTGTGCTGTCAGCCCATCTGCTTTTCCATTTGTCACATCAAAAATTTCCCTATTTAGGGCAAGGGGATGGCTCAGCCAGTAAAAGGATTGCTTTGTGTGTGTACGAGGGCCTGAATCCAATCCCCGGAACCATCGCAAAAACCAAAGCCAAGCATAGTGGCACACACCTTCAATTCCAGCACTCAGGAAGCAGAGGCAGTAGAGTCTCTGTGAATTCAAGGCCAGCCTAGTCTACAAAGCAAGTTCCAGGACAGCCAAGGCTAAACAGAGAAACTTTATCTCCAACATCCCGCCCCAATAAAACCAAGACAGAACAAAACAGGAGACAGTGGATGTTGCCTGAGGAACAACACCTAAGGTTATTCCTCAGCCTCAGCATGCAAATGCTCACACTTACACACACATCTGGGCACATATAGCCCATATATGCACAAATACACACACGAAATGTCTCCTGTGTATAGAGCATTCTTCCAGGGATGAGCCAGTCAGATTAAGAATTTGCTATTTGGCTCAACAGGAAAAGCTGTATACTTGGAAGCTGAGGACTGAAGTACACATCTCAGCTGGACGACTTCCCGCCTACCTTGGGCTCAGTGATGCCATCTGGAAAATGTATGCAATCATACCCATCCCGCCATTATCACTAATGGCCTATTTTACTTTTACTTTCCAGAATCAGTTGAATTAGCTTACCTAAAAACTTTAGGGCTTCTGCCAACAAGGGACAATGAAGACCACTTGTGGGTCCCCTCAGAGAGCTGTGGGGACCTAATGCTTGGGTGAGTCCAGCCCATCTCTCAGTGCAGTGATAACTGGGACAGTGGATGACTTCAGAAGATCTGGAAGATTACAAAGTGCAGTCACTTGGTGGAGGTCTAAGAAACCGCAGTCAAAAATGAAGAAGGTGGTATCAGGAGGTGGATTAGCTTGAGCAAAGCTGAATTGTTCAAGGAAGGCAAAGGTTGGAGTCAGCCCTGCAGTGCCCCTGGAGAACCTGGGCCAGAATGGTCTTTCCAGTCTGGTCACTTAGCACAGTTATTCGCTGTGGCCGATGTAGAGGACGTCTGGGGCCTGAGCCTTCATGATGCCTGTGGCCAATAGGGATACTCATCAACAACCAGCTTGGCCTGCTGGTTATGCACCTCTACGTATAACCGTGTACCCACTGTATGCCAGAAGCCTTACCTACCCAAGCCACAGTATGTCTAAATAGAGAGCCCTGCCAGCCCTTGCCCAGGCTGTTGTTTCTCATGACAAGCCCTGGTTCTTCCTGCCGTGCAAATGCACCTGCCTTTCAACACTCAATGAAGAACTGTTCACTTTTCAAACCTTTCTTTAGCTCCACTTATTCTAGGCAGTGGGAATTACTCTCTCACCTCTGGTTTAATCTCAGCTTAAATTTCTTTGCAATGTAGCCTGCTATACTTTCTAAGAGACTGTTTCTAGATCTCCTCCCTCTACCCACTGTGAGCTCAGAGGGAAAAGACACCATTGCCGTCTATCTCTGTATCCTCAGTGATTCCAACAGTAGCCTTGGTCAGGGCTGCCTCTTTAAGTCTCTGTCTGGACAAAGATACCCCACCATGCTAAATACCACTTAAAGGTGCCATCGAGTATTTCCAGCCCGTCTATGCTCTCTCTGTACTATGTTATAGGGGCTTAGAAACTTGAGAACTACATTTCTTGGACATGATGACCAGAAAGGATACGGTGACATTCTACCAACAAATAAACTTGCACCAACTTTCAAGGAACAATACAATCAGCCTCCTTCTAGCTCCAAGATCATCCTTGGTTACATAGTAAACTCAAGGCCAGCCTGGGCTCCTTAAGACTTGATCATAAATAAACAATCAAACAATAAAAGCAATCTTCTAATGAGAACTCCAATAAAATTTCAGAGGGACCCAGTGTCATACTTTCATTAGTTTGAACTGCTCCTGGCAGGTGGCAGGAGCTATTTTCAAGTCAGTCTTCAAAGTAGAAATGTTTCTTCACTGACTGTGGAACGCATCTGCAAACAGGGTACGATAGTAGAGGTGGTAACTGTTTCGATGGCCATTGCACCCGCTGGCGCACTCTCCCTAGCCACTAGATAGTTATTGTGATTACCATCTCTACAAGAAGTGTCCTTTTACGTGGCTTTTGCTGACTTTCCCTTTCAGCGTGGGTCTTTATTTTATAGCTGTATTTCTACCCAATCTATTTTTAATAAGAATCTATAATTTTATTTTGTCTTTCTTTTTTTCTGGTTTTGATGCAGAATTTCATGTAGCTGAGGCTGATTCCGATCTTATTTTCTTTACCAGCCCTTCCAATGCCTTTACCATCAAGTTATCATATTATACTCTCACATTGCCTGTATATTTCACTGCTCTGCACTCACCCAAAGTATTGATGGGGGAAGTCACATGTCTGTCACCCTCTGATGGTGACTGATATCCACAGAGGAACAGCAGAGGTTCTGCCTACTAGAGCAAGAAATATGACTCCCTTTCTTCTTCTATTCATACTGTGGGATGGTCTTTCTGTATACTGTCAGTATGTGTTGCTATCATTGGTTAATAAAGAAGCTATTATGTCCTGTATCAAGAAAGGACAGACTGAGGCAGGTCATGTAAGGAAATATACAGGGGAAGAAAGGCAGAGTCTAGAGACATGATCCAGCTGCCCAAGTAACAAGATGTAACTGTACCAATAAGCCACTGGCCACATAGTAATACATAGGTTAATGGAAATGGCTTAAATTAATGTATAAGAGCTGGGTAGTAATAACCTGAGCCATAGACCAAACAGTTTGTAAATAATATTAAGCCTCTGATTGGTTATTTGGGTACAGGTACTTTGGAAAGACCCATCCACTCATTTATTTAGAAATTGACCTTAAGCACATGTTACCCACTATCTTAATTAAGGTTTATGTTGGTGTGAAGAGAAACTATAACCATAGAGACTCTTATAAAGAGAACATTTAATTGGGGAGGCAGATTAAGTTTTGTAGGTTCCGTCAATTATCATCATGACAGGGAGCATGGTGTTGTGCAGGCAGATGTGGTGCTGGAGCTGAGAGTTACACCTTGCAACAGGAAGTCAACTGACAGTCACACTGTGGGATGCTTGAGCAAAAGAGACCCCACAGCCCACCTTCATAATGACACACGTCCTCCAACAAGACCACACCTCCTAATAGTGTCACTCCCTTTGGGAGTCATTTTCTTTCAAGTCACCACAGCCATAAAGTATTGAGTTCAGTACAAAGGAGACATTAGTGAATTGGGCAAACAACATTTATACCTTCCACAAACCTATTTCAAGGAGTGAGAGAGAGCAGAGCCTTTAAACACATTAAGAAATAAGCAAGAAGCTGAGGGGTTGACACAGTGGTTAAAATGCTTGCCATGAAAACATGAGGACTGGAGTTCCCAGAACCCATAAAAATGCCAGATGGGCTTGAGGCCATCCTGTAATTCCAGCCTTGGAAGCCAGAGCAGTGAAGTCCCTAGTGAAAGCTGACTAGTAAGACTGACCATATGGACAAGCTCTGGGTCTGACTGAGAGACCTTGCTTTAAAGAATGAGGTGGAAGAGAGATGGAAGGAGATAAGTCTCAACATCAACCTCACATTCCCACACACATACAGACCCATACATACACTCATAAACAGACATGCAAACAAGTGTCACACACACACACACACACACACACACACACACACACACATGAAAAATAGAAGGAAAAGGAAACAAGACCATTTGGGACTCAGTTCTCGTCACAGAGGAAGGTTATGGGCCAAAGATGGACAGGTGCTGGTGAATAGGAAGGGGGAGGGTACAAATACCGTGCAGTGGGGTGGTCCTTGAAGCTTTTACTGAAAGCTCAAGTATGGCTGTCAGACAGGCTCTGGTGGAGTCTTCCTTCCTCATTAAAACATGATCAGATATTTTAACAGCAAGGACAGGTTCTAAAAATGTCATTCGTAGGTGATCGTGTTATTGTACAAACATGACTTTCCCAAACCTAGATGGTGTAGCCTGCTGGATTTCCACACCCCCACACCTAGGCTATATAGTAGTTATATATGGGGGAGCCCATTGCTGCTAGGACCATGGTGAACAAAACCACACAATATTTAATCTGGCTCAGGAAAATTGATGCAATCAAGAGACAATGAGCAGCTGTGTGAGGCTCCTGCCAGGAAAACCCAACTGTTCTACAGCAAACTGTTCTGTAAGCAGAGTGACTCTAAAATAATGATATGGAGTCAGGTACTGTAGCTACATGAGGCAGCTGTACATCTGTCTGTCATCACTATTGAGTGCAACATGCTCTGTATAATCATATGTGTTGTTCTGGCAGCCAGATGCTGGTTCACACCGGCATCAGCATAAATGTGTGAGTCATGCCTTGCTCTGCACTGCTATGGTGGTTATGATGTCACTAAGGGTAGCATTTTTTTTTTTTTTAGTTCCATTATAATCTTACAGAATCACTATCAGATATGTAAACAGCTGCAGTGTTGCTGTGCACAATTGTATACTCTGTGCTGATTTGGGATGGTAGCTGTGGTACTTGCCATTTTGCTACCAGCTTCTTGGATTTATCTGAAATAGTGTGGAACAACCTCCCATCCCCCAACCTGGAGCAGTTACTCAACAAATACTGCTGTCATTGACAGAGGTAAAAACACATGGCTGGCTCAAAAAGTACCACTAGGTTAAGGGTCGGAAGCCCTAAAGGCAAACTTCCTCAATGTCTTGGTGTGGTGTTTAATTATTCTTGTTTATAAAACAAAGCAACAAACAAATTAAAACAAACCCAAACAAAAGGAAAAAAAAATGGAGAAGAAAGTATTTCCTTCCAGGTAACCCTCGGTGAAAGGCCAATGAACTGGTCCTTATGCCTAAGTCAAGCGTCTCCATGACCCTACGTTAGTGGACAACACGTGTTGAGGGATCAGGCCCGGTGATATGAATGGCTTCCTCCCACCGTCATCCACAGTGATGGATATGTTGCTTCTGTAATTCAGGGCTTTACCAGTCAACAGGTCCCTCAACGGCAGAGATCCTACAGAATGGAAGTTGAAACTCACCTGGTCACATTGGCATTTCACTTGAGACAATTGATGGGGCAAAGAGGTCATGGTACTGTGATGGAGCCCTTCCCTCAGGGAGAAATTGGGTCTCCTACACACTGGTGTCAAGAAGTGCGAGACTTCTCTGGATCGCCTTTTGAAACTTCTACACTGTGTGGAAAAACTCAGTAAAGAAAAAGTCCATAAGAACCCAGCTCAGGCACAACTGCTATAGCTTGGACTTCTCGAGAAGAAAGGCCCACCTCACCAAAAGTGGGACAGTTCATGGAGGGAGATCATTTAAAACTCCAGCTACCATCACAAGGCCAGCTGCGAAAATAAGACAGTCATATTTGTATTACGTATGTTTGTTTATGTATTAACTAATTTTCACCCATCTTCCATTCCCTTGCCATCCAGAGTAAGATGTGTTAACAGTAGTTAGCCTTGAGTGTTGGTATTTATAGTATTTAGGGTACAGGATACAGAGGGAATCTAAGCTGGTTAGAAGAAGAAAGAGCGCCCCCCTGAGGAGGGAAAAGGAGTCTGGATCCTTTGGGGGAAAGAACTTAGTGTATTATCAGTTAGTTGTGTGTGAAATAGCTGTGTGTCATGGTTGTATATCAGAGTATCACAGTTGTGTATGACAGTTGTGTGTGACAGCTTGCATCAAGTGAACATTTGACACAGTTACTACCTCTGTTTGCTAGATGTGGTCTTCCAAGGCTTCAAATTGATAAGCACACACCCCAGAGGATTGTAGTGTGCCAGGGATTCCAGTTCCTGTGTTTTTACTCACAGTGAATCGTAGGACAGAACTTTGACACCCTGAGAAAAGCAGAGACAAAATGCCAGCTGTTATGTGTGAGCTTCAGGGACATTGGGCATTGTCCCACCCATGCTCCGTCACTCTGATGCCAGATCTGGGGTTACTTACACTTTCATCCATTTCTGCTTCTCCACCCCCAGGGCAGAGCATGTTCAGCTGTGGGATGTTTGTTGCTTCTGTAGGACAACCTCTTCCAATCTATCTGTACACAGGGATTTTGCTATGATTTGAATCTGAGGTCTGTCTGTCTGTCCGTCCATCCGTCTGTGTGTTGGTCCCCCTCCCCCCCACAACCCAGTCACACATACCTTGAAAGAGGCTAAGTTGAATGAAGTCTGAAGACTAGGTTCTCATCCCCTGTGACTGGTGTCTTGAAAAGGCCACATGAGAACACAGTGGGAAGCCATCTAAAGGGAAAGACCTTGGGGAAAACCAACACATTGACCTTGGGCTTCTGGATCCAGAACTATGAAAATGTTGCGGTGCTAACGTCTATGATACTTTGTTATGATACAGGCCCTGGCACAGGTTCCAACTCAAATGGGCAAAGCCCAGATTGTGTGGCCATCCCTCTTTCTGGCTCCCTTCCACTCCACATCAAGTTCTAGCTACAGAAAGAGAACAAGCTTTGTTGGAATATGTTGACCTGCTTGGTCCAGGATATCATGTCAGATCTGACAGCAAACCCCAGGGTTCTGCTTCCCTGATGCTACTTGGCGGATGAGACGATGTAAGCTCCAGCACAAACGTTCCTGGCGGCCTTGCAGATGAAGACTTTGAGCTGCATATATGTATTGGTCACATTGCTGTCATGCCTGTCACTAAGACCTGTTTCAGCCACTTCCAGGAGAGAGGCATGCAGGTGGAAAGGGACAGCCATATTCAAGCAAGCAGACTCTTACTGTGACTCTCCTTAGAAACACCCAGTTGTGTCCTATTTCCCTGGACCTCTCTACTAACCCCTTGTTCTTAAAAACTTTGTTAAAAATCTCTTCTCAATAAACTCCAACCATGCTTCAAGCTGTTTTGTCTGAAATTTGTTTCTGTACCAAAATCATGAATCTTGGATTCACCTTAGTGGGGTCTATGAAAAGGAGTCTTTAGGCAGGTGGCAGGGAAGAGCTGAGTCTGCCAATGACAGCATGACCATGGCAAATGAACTCATCAGTTGTAACATGTAAATATGAGTCTCTGGGCATAGTCCTTACCTAGAAAGTGCAAGGTCTGGGTTTAGTCTCTCAGAATTTTCTGACTTTCTCTGCATGCCCAATTTTGCTTCTGCAGCACTTCTGAGAGGCTGCAGGAAATACCGAGTCCCTAATCACTTCCTAGGAAGCTTACCTCCTACCCAGAGAGTTTCAGCTTCAGGAAGAAGTAGATACTCTGTGAGTGGGCGTGTGCTGGTCTCTACCTTTGTGTTGTTCTTGACTAAATCTCAATTGTTCAATTTTACTAATAAAGACTTGGGAGACAGATGCTAGGGTGGAAGCTTGCTAGCTCAGAGAGGCAGAGAAAGCACCCAGCTGACCTTCTTCAGCCAGCGTCCCCAAAAGACTCTTCCTTCTACCATGTCTCACACAAGACTCCTCAAACTAAATTCCTCTCCCTTCTACTTCCTGTGAGTCTCTCTATCCATCCTCTTGAATCCCTCTTACTCTCTATGGCTGCTTGCTCTGCCTCTTGATCTATGGTTGGCTTTATTTAACCCTGTTCACAGAATTTAACCAGAAGGCTCTTAGATTAAAAAGGTGTGTGTTAGGGTTGAGCCACAACACAACTAGAAACAGGTTTTCCTCAGTAAATAACAAAATCTCGGGGCTCATAGTGTGATCAAATATCCTGCAGCCTCTTTGTACAGGTCTTTTCTCTCACCGTCTGTCACAACATGAAAACTCTTACTAAGTAACTACATAGTGGGTTTGGTCACATCTGTGTTTGCAGTTGCTCTTTGGAGGTTCTCTGACAGCACGGTGTTGAGGTTCCCGTTTTCTTGAAGAAGAAAGCAAGCAGCGGGGTGATATTGGAACCTCTGTCCTCCTTAATGACAATAGTAGTGTCTAAGGGGCAGTCTATAGCACTATTATTGTTGGACAAAGTCCATGACAGGATTCTCCCAAGGCATCTCTGCTGGGAAATCTAGGATTGGATGGCCTGGGTTTCAGTGGTAGCTCAGCAGCTTTCCGGCTATGAGCCTAATACGTGAACTAACCTCTCTAGAGGAAGGGTCATTACTGGAGGCTGTAACTATAAATCAAGGTAGCAGCCCTGGCGGCTTTATATGGAAAAAAAAGCGCTGGGTGCTCAGATTTGGTGAGTACAATGAACATTATTTCATTGCTTTATAGTGAAAAGAGGTTTATGGGTTGAGGATGTAGCTCAGTGTTTGAGTGCTTGCCAAACGTATGCAAGGTCCTGGGGCTTGGTCTCAGCACTGAACTAGTGAAAGAAGGAAGGAAGGAAGGAAGGAAGGAAGGAAGGAAGGAAGGAAGGAAGGAAGGAAGGAAGGAAGGAAGGAAGGAAGGAAGGAAGGAGGCTACTTTGTAGGAATAGATCTCCTATAAAGATCTTAATAGTCATGCTAAATAATAGCATGGCTGCAGGTGGTGAGAAGATTGGAAATAACACTAGCCCACGGGTGCCATCCAGAGCCTCTAGCTCACCACAGGCCGAGAATGGTTGACTCTCAGAGGAAAAATGGAATAATCTGAGGACTCCTTGTGACAATCATTATGGAGGACTTCAGCATTTCTTCTGAGACTACCTTCTGCCTGTCCATGTGCTTCCAGGCACTGAAGTGCCTCTCTTTGTTCAATTCACACAGGCTGGATGATACAAACTATTAGAAATTGCTCTGCAGAGCAAGTCAGGCTCAGCCTCCTGGGACTGTGTACCTTTGGTCTGCTCTAGTCACATGCTAAGCCCAAGCCAATAAACAACTCTCTAGGTGTTTGCACATAAGCACTGGAGCTGGCCAGAGAAGCCTCACATTTATTTTGAGTCCATGGCCCTGGCACTCATCACTACCTCCCTCATCCTTAGACCATGCTATCAGGGTCTAAAAATTAAAGTTAATTAAATCGTGAAGGGAATTTCATAACCCCAACCTTACTTAAATACTAATACCTAGTCCCCTACCTGCATAGTATTTCACATTCTTCAACATGTTCTGATTGTTTAATGCATGTGTTCTCCCAATATGCAGAGAAGGAGCCCGTGAGGGACCATTTCCTTATGGTACAGATTGGGAAACAGGCTGGAAAGCAGAGATGATTTGTCCAAAGTCACCTGCAAGTGATGGGTTGGGTTTATTAATTCAGGGACTCCTAAAATCACCTTCTTTCTCATTATCAGATCCAACACCAAGCTTTTCTTAAACAAAACAATAATAATAAAGTTCCTGGGCCCAGGATGGTGGCTCAGTTGTTAATGTTTGCCTAGCATACGCAGATCCTAGCACTTCGTAGTAGCTCATGCCCATAATCCTAGCACTCAGTAAAGACAGGAAGATCAGAAGTTCAAGATTATCTTCAACACAGCAAGTTGGAGGCCAACTTGAGCTACAAAAGACACTGTTTTAAACAAACAAACCCATGGATAAGATTGTATGCTGTGGGAACAGTTAGAAGGTACAGCTTTGTGTGTAGGGCGGTTGTCACATCATTGCTTGTGCCTAAATGTCTTACCAATGGTGGCTTAGATCTGACAGTCTGTCAGTGGAGAATTGGTTAAAATGATGACCAGCCATTTAGGATTCTGCAGAGCTTTGAAAACAGGGTAGGTGTTTCCACATGAAGTCCCAGGAGCAGTGTGCATGCTGCCTGGCTCACCTGTGAGAACTGGTAGGAGGATCCACTCACTGGCTCCTGTGGTGGCTGGCAGCATTCAGTTCCTGGCAGGATGTCAGACACAGGCCTTTATTTTTTGGCTGGCTCTCCTCTTGAGCTGTGCTCAGTGTCTTGCCACCTGGGCCTCTCCCTAGGCCAGCTTGCAACACAGTGGTTTTCTTTGTCAATGCTTTGAAAATACAATCAATTATCAAAGTAGAGTTTTCAACCCTACTCGAAATTATCACAAGTATATGTTGTCCACTAGATTCTATGAGCTAGAATTTATAGTTTTCTCCACTCCAGAGTGGGGATGAATATCAGGAATCTTGTCAGTCTCTTGATTTGCCCTTGTGGGGTTCAGGTAGCTTTTTCCAAAAAAGACTAGAGAGAACTCGGTGAGGACTTACAGACTTGGTGGTGTTTGTTGGAATTATTCTGCTTTTCTGGTGCAAAAGCAACTGTGAGCAGCATGTAAGGAAGAAAAAAAAAACCAAAAAAACCATGGTGACTTGTACACCACGGTGTGCTCCTGGAGGGCAGAGAACAACTTTTGGAAATTGGTTCTCTTCTCCTGTGTAGGCCTGGGGACCAAACCCGGGTTGCCAGGCTTGGCTGCATGTGTCTTATCCTCTGAGCCATTTCACTGGCCCTTGATCTTTTCTCTTTCTTTTTGAAACTAACCATTCAAAAACCACAAAAGCCATTTTTAGCTGGCAGGCCATATAGAAAGAGTGAGCCAGCCATATCTGGTCCACAGCCAGTTTGCCAGCTCCTGCTCAGTTCCATTTTTCGCGTATTGAGCATTCTTAACTGTTGTTACTGCAAACCCAGAGGACTGGGTAGCACTGCTCTCTATGAACGTCTTCTATGGTCGCGGTTGTTTCGTTGACAGACACCGTGTCTGCGTTAAAGGAGACAGATTCCCTTCCCGTTTGATGAGCCTCACATCTCTCCTCATTTTCAACATGAAGAAGTGTATGTCCTTAACTAACTTGCCCAGGGATAGGAAGTGTCTTCTGGGAGGCTGGGGACGTGATTCCATTAGTAAATGTTTGCTATGTAAGCACAGGGACCTTAGTTCAATCCCAGACCCTACCTTAAAAAAAAAAAAAACAAAAAAACAGGAAGACTGGCACATGCCTATAAACATGGCACTGGGGAGCAGACAGATTCCTGTGGCTTGCTGGCCATCCCGAATAACTGAATCATGAGCCCCAGGTTAAGAGAGACCCTGTCTCAAAAAACAAGGTGAGGCCAAAGAGATGGGCTACTGATTAAAGGCACTTCTGCAAGCCTAATAACCCGAGTTCTATCCCAGGGACCCACATGGAAGAAGGAGAGAATCAGTTCCCACAAGCTGCCAACATGCCTGGTGATAAATATTATTAAAAGTGCCCATAAATGATTATTTCTATCTTCTAAAAATTTTTCTTTTTCTTTTTAGGATATGTATGTATGTCTGCGGGAGTGGTATTATCTGTGTGGTGAATGCATGTATGCGTGTGTGTGCATGCGCATAGAGAGGCCAAAGAAGGACACATAGCATTTCTCTGCTTTATTCCATTGAAACAGACTCTCACCAAACCTACAGCTTGCCATCTTTTGGATAGGCTAGTGGCCAATGAGCTCATGAATTACCATGTCTCTCTGTTTCTAAGAAATGGGCTATGGGCACATGTGACTACACCCTGCTTTTTACCTGGGTATTGGGGATCCAAACTCAGGCCTGCATGTGTTCACAGTGATGCAGAGGCATTGAGTGTGATGGGACATGGATGCTGGGAACCCCATATGGAGGCTCAACTTCACTGCCTCCTTCCTGACAAGGGAGTTTCCAAAGCAGAACGGGCTCCCTTAAAAGTTACAGAAGAGTGTGAAATTGTGGAAAAGTGTAAAATTTAGGAAAGATGAAACTCCCATGAGTGGGAGAGGTTTCTAAGAGAGGGGAAAAAAGCTGTTGAATTTCCTTTGTCTAGAGTTCTATAGGGCCGAGGCACAAACCGGACAGAGGCTGAGTGTGATAGACACACTCTGTCCTAGCCCCTTAGCCCAACCAGATGTGCTTTTCACACACTGTTCACCACGTTAGGGGTGGTGGAAGGCCCTTTGTTCATCTCTGACTCTAGTTTGTTAGCTGTTGGTCCTGATTACCTGCTGGTCGTTAGTTACTAGCTACTGTTGTTCCCTTCACCCTTTCAAGTGTCTCCCCCGCTACTAACTGCATTAAACTCTTTCTATTTTCACAGCTACCAACATCCATGGGATGGTCTGGGGTCTCTTTCCTAAAATAACGGTCGGCCTGTTAAAAACTATCCTTTTATACATCTTAGTCTATTATAATTAGATACATTAGAAACAATACGCTAAAACAAGGATATATAGCAAGCAGAAGTGCCTAGCATGTGTTTCCCTGGGGGAAAGCACTCATGGAAGCTAGCCAGCCAGCTTGCCATCACTGGCCTTGGTTCTTAGATCCTGCTTGTTTCTTCTGGGGTTTGCTTGGCTATCTCACCCAGATAGCTACCAGTCTTTGTTTATCATCCTTAGCACTCCTGGCTTCAATGTGTTGATCTCACATTCCTCTTCCCTTGTCATCCAACCATTGTGGTGCACATGGGAACCGTGACTCTGCCAATGGGTCTTTTCCCCTAGGGCTAACTCAGCTCCTGCCTCAACAGTGAGCCCTCATGTCCACTAAGCCATCATAGATCTCCAGCTTCTCTTTTTTCTTTTCTGTTCTTTAGCCCAGATGTGCCTCAAATTCACTACATATCAGAGGCTGACTTTCAACTTCTGATCTTCCTGCCTCTACCTCTCAAACGCTGAGATTACAGGCCTGCACCACGCCTGGTTTATGCACTATAGGGATTGAATCAGATCTTTGGGCATTCTAGATAACACTCTACCAATGGAGCTACGGGCCCAGCCCTGAATGTTTTTCTTCTATAAAGAATAATTGCAGCCTAAGTGTCCCACAATAGGTGAATGGCTAAATCAACTGTATTGCCTCCACTCTATCAACTACTCAACAGTGCAAGTTTTGATACACACAGTGGCATGAAATCTCAAAGAAATGAAGCTCAGTGGGAAACACACCCAAAAGCTTATACATTGTGAGTCTATTTATGCAACAGTCTTGTTGCCAGGGGTCGTGGATGGTACTCTGGACCTTAACTTCACACCAAGTGTGTGATTAAGTTCAGGGTTCTACATACACAGATCAGTGCTGGTGACACATGAGGGCTTTATTACACCCTGTGGATTGTGTCAAAATGCATGTCTTGGCTTTGATAGCATTCTACAAGTAAGCAAGATATTAATCCTGGGGAGGTTGAGTGGAGGGAGCATGAGATTTCCCTGTACATCTTCCCAACTTCCTAAAAATTATGTTTGTTTCAAGGTAAATAGTTTAAATATTCTCTAACACATGCCCAATGCCAATAGAAATGTTTTGTTTTTGTCTTATGTGTGTGCACACATGTGTGTATGTATGATATGCACATGTGTGTGGGTATGTACACATGCCTTCGAGTATATAAAGTCCAGAGGAGAAGCCAAGCCTGTCCTATCATTTTCTACCCTATTCTAGTTTTTCTTTTGTTTGTTTGGACTTCTGTTTTTGCATTGCTGAGAACCAAACCTAGAGCCTTGTTCTAGGGAAGCAAGGACTTTACAACTGACAAATATCCCCTCTTCAGATTCCTCTGAGACAAGGTCTCTAACTGAGCCTGGGGCTGAGCTGGCAGCCAGTAAGGGATCTCCTGTCCTGTCCTCACCCCCTGCCACGGGGCTAGGGTTACAGACCTGTGTGTGGCCATGCCAAGGCCTTTTCCATTGGTGCCTAGGATCTGAGCTCATTTCCACGTTCGCACAGCAAACACTCTTACCTACTAACCATCTCTTTATTTTGTTTTAATTCCATTATTTTTCCACAATAGGAGCCCAAACAGACTAAGATAATGTTTTTTAATTAATTTGTGCCTCTTTCTTTTCTTTTTCTTTCTTTCTTTCTTTTCTTTATTTTAATGCCTGGAGCCTACAATAAAATGTTAAGTCAAAACCCTGAGGTTAGGGATCGTTGCCTTTTTCCATACAACCAGTGTGCCAGATTTTTTTATGTGGATTTTTTTTCTGTTTCTTTTCTTCCCAAACTATTTCTAATATTACAACTATTTTTACAGGCAGTATTGTTACTGACACTGTGACATTAAAGCATATCTGGTTCATTTTAAAGCTCTTTTTAAAAACAACTGGTCTGGGCATGGAAGCATACTCTTATAATTCTAGCTCTTGTAGGCTGGTGCAGAAGGGTTTTAAGATTGAAACCAAGATGATTCGGCTCAGAGTTAAGCATCCTTGCTGTTCTGACAGAGGACACGAGTTTAGTTCTCTTCACCCACATCTAGCTGCTCATAAACACCTGTGCTACTACTCCAGAGGACCCAACACCTACCCACCTCCAAGGGTACCTGCACTTGGTGCCTGTGGTGCAATATGTACACTCAGACACACACACACACACACACACACACACACACACACACACACATCAAGTAAACAAACAAATAAATATTTTTAAAATTTAAAAGATTGAGACTAGACTGAGCTACATAGCAAAATTCAGTCACAAAGAATAGAGCAATAAAAACAATCAAACAAGCGAAGAATTCCTGTAGTAATACAGCTTGCCTCCAATATCAACGAACAGTTCCTTAGTCTTGTTTTGGAACTAACTGATCGTTCTCCCTGGCCAGTTGCTGGCATGGGCAGCGTTTTATAGATTATGCAGGTCGCCACGGGCATCTTTTCACGGAGACTGTTAGTAGTGAATGGTTTCCTGGTTCCAAATTCCTCACCTTCTCCTTCTGTGCCAGTGCCACAGGCTTGGGGTAATTGTTTAGAAATCCTAAATTAAGTTAAATGTACTTCCACGTTCAGATGTGAGTCCCTCACACATTCTTCTGGTGCTGGAGGACCCAGCCAACCCGAGAAACTAATTAGCATCACTTTGAAAGAACTCATGGTGGGCTAGGAGAGAAAAGAGGTCCTGTTGCTTGTTGCTCATTTGCGGATGTTTTTCCTGCAAAACCACATCAAAGCAGGGAAGCCCACCATGGACTTGGCTGGGAACCAAAGCTTACTGGCCAATCTGAGCCCCAGCAAGTCCCATCAGGCAGGAAACTGTTATCTCCTGGGCCCAGGTTTCCCTTGAAACGCTGGTGGAGGTACAGCATCCTCCAAACAGCATAGCTCTTCCTGAGAACCCCCATCCCTGTCCCGGGCTGCTCAGGGGGGGCCCGAGCCAGGACTCACTCCTGACAGAGGCCTGGCCCTGTGAGAGTGGAGGCTCAGACAGTCATTGAGTCCTCAGTAGGGGCAGAACATGATGATGGTGACTTTAGTCCAGAAAACATTAAAATATGTTCCCATCTTGACAAAGGTGTCTGTCCTGGTATACTCGTCTGTTGCTGTGACCAGTCTGAGAAGGGAAGGGTTTATTTCATCTCCAGGCAAGAACTGAAGAGGCCTTGAAGGAACACTGCTTACTGGCTTTCTCAGTTTGCTTTTAGGCCACCCAGGACCACCTACCACAGAGTGGTACCTTCCACCATAGGCATCTCCCCATATCAGTTATTATGAGGTTTTTATTATTCCAATCTGATGGAATCATTTTCTCAATAGAGGTCATCTTTTCCCGGATGACCCTGGCTTGTGTCAAGTTGAGAAAAATAAAGGAATAAATAAAAATCACTAACCAGCCCAGTGCCATTAAATATGCTTTATAGAGAAACTAGAAGGGTCATCGCATCTACTAGCAGGGCATCAGAGGAGACAAAAGGGTCACAATGTCTCTTTCTTCCTGCATGTCTCAGGTTCTTAGGGGATTCTAGCTCTGGATACATGCAGGGAAATATCTGCGTCCTCTTAGCCCAGGGTTTTAAATTGTGGTTAAAGGGAACATATGATATAGGCAATGGAGTGGGGAGGGTGAATAGAGAACCCTTCAATAAGAGGGACCACAAACACCCAGCTACACTTGTTGAGGTTAGATGTAATTGTGGTCATGGCCATCACACCTGGAGTTTCTTGAGGTAAGGCCCATGGCTTGTTTCCTTGTTTGTTTCTTAAAAAATTTATTTATTTATTATGTGTATAGTGTTCTGCCTGCATGTATGCCTGCAGGCCAGAAGAAGGTGCCAGATCTCATTGTAGATGGCTGTGAGCCACCATGTGGTTGCTGGGAATTGAACTCAGGACCTCTGGAAGAGCTCTTAACTCTGAGCCGTCTCTCCAGCCTTGGGACTTGTTTCTCTATGGCCTGAGTGCTTGCTCTTAACCTGGTGTGTAATGGGCTACCACACACTTCACGTGAGTGAACAAGTGACTGAATGGATGGATGGATGGATGGTGGCTTGTTCTGATGGTAGTAGAGACTTCTCGGTGATTTTCTTAACTATGGAGGCAGCATAATGTTACATTCTATAGAAGTACCACCACCTTGGAAGTCTCAAATAAGCCTCTGCAGCAGGATGCATCTGGGGTTTCAGGTGGGTCTGAGTCTAAATCTCAAAGGTAAGGTAAGACCTGTCATTCCTTCCCCATATCCAAACTGACCCCAATCCTCTAAGCGTGGAGCCCATTAATAGTGAGCGTCTTGCTTCTCACACCACCAGACCCAGAGGATCAAATCTCAGTCTTGGTGGTAGGCGATCACTGTGCCAACTGAGCTACTTCTCCCGTCCCCTTTCTGGATTTCAATTTTAAAAATTACATTTCTATATTTACACTACATGCATGCATAGGCATGCCACAGCTCGTATGTCAAAGTCACATGACAAGCTTCAGGAGTCAATTCCCTCTCTTCACTGGCTAGGTCCCAGTCATCAAACTCAGGTCATCAGAATTGGTAGCAAGTGCCTTCAGCAGCTGAGCCATCTCGATGGCTTTAATGAGTCACCAATGACACCACTCCGAACCTCAGCCGTGAATTTCCTACAGGGCAAGAAACATCCATGTAAGGAAGAAATAAGACAGAAGCTAGTGGCACCTAAGCCCACCCTCTGTAGGTCCAAGGACTCCTTTCTCTAGTGCGGGATTTGAGTATGACACTACCTTTCTCAGCATGACCTAGGATCCTAAGGTGCCAGGTATTCAACTGTCACCAAAGGTCAATCTGAGACAGCGGTGTCAAGTTCATTTCATCTCACATAGATGAAACCTAGATGTGCAGACCTTCCTAGGCATGTGAAACTCAGACTTAATCAAGCTTTAGTGAATACAAATTACAGAAAAGCAGAAGTTCAGGAAAAATGAAATTCTCAAGAGTCGGAATTTCTAAGAGAGGAGAAAGCTGTAGAGCTCTTAGGTCTGCGGGTTTTTTTTTTTTTTTTTTTTTTTGTACCTTCCATGGCAAAAACTGGACAAAGGCTGAAGAAATTTCTGTAGAGATTGGTTAGTTCTCTGGGCTAGCCTGGGACAAGTCAATGGAGTCCCCACCCTCACACTGTGCATACACCCCTGATCCCACCATGGAGATAATCATACTCTGTTTGAAGGGGCTCTAGCCTAACATGGCCTGGCAGGCCCTATGCTTCTCCCCTGTTCCCTCTGCCTTGGTAAAAACTGTTAGGTTACATTTCTAAAGCTTGGACACTTCTCCACCTGATGCTGACTACCAAGCTCCACCTATCAAAGTATTGAAGTCCAGCAGTCAAAAGTCCCCTTTGGATCACCTAACTAACAGACCCAATTAAAATCAAACATCTCATCCTAACATGGGGTTTCCCCTTTACCTTTACAAACTGCCATCTTCCTAGGGGCCATGTCTGTCTCCTCTCTATCCAGAGACAGCTCTTTGTCCCTCTCCTGGACAAATATCTCTGTCCCCTCTCTCTTGTTCCCTTCCCCTTCTCTCTTATCCTCTATCTACTGTCTTTGTCTCTTATTCCCTGTCCTCCGTCTCTCTGGGCAAATAAATCTCCTTTGTGCTGAGAACTTGGTCTTGGGGATCCAGGCCTTTCACTGCGCGCATACTGACTACCGCGTTAGAAGTGGTGAAGTCCCCCTGGCCGTCTCTCACTCTGGCTTTGTTAGTGACAGACCCTGTATCCTCAGCTAGCGATCGTCCAGCTGCAGCTGAGTCCTCCTGGCCTCGCTGTGTCTCAAGTGCCCTTAATTACACTACGCTTTCTTCTTTCTCACACACTCCCGATGATTAGCTTCTACGCTTTACCATGGCAGGGTCTTAACTGTCACAGCCACCAAGATGTAGCTGCCATCTTTCGTGTTATCTTGTATTTAGCTTCTCATCTGTGGTGTTGTCTGAGATGGTCTCCTAGGCAGAAGCTTCCTGTTTGAAGCCATCCTTACTTACGTTTTAATCTATTACAATTAGCTGCATTCCAAGTAAGACTATAAGAAAGGACAATACCTTTCATATATCTGCAGAGGTGAGTGTGTGTGTGTGTGTGTGTGTGTGTGTGTGTGTGTGTGTGTGTGTGTGTATGTGTGTGTGGTGAGGGTTAGCAGTCCAGCCACCACTGTAGAACCCTGTCTCTCCTGTTCTCTGTCTAGCCTGGCTATTTCTTACACAACTACAAACCCTCTCGTTCATTTTTCTTAGTGTTCCTCACCTTGTGTTAACTGTAACTTTCTTCTAACCCCAGCCTGTTTTAACTATGTGAGCAACATGCAGTTTTTGTCATGGGCCTTGCCCCTTCCTACTTAGAGTGAGCTAGCTCCTGCATCCATGGGTCACAGTAGCCACAGCTTTGCCCAACCCTGAGTTAGGCTTCCTTCGAGGAGACCCAGAGCAGAGGCAGAGCCTTTGACTGATAAGCACATGCTTTGTTCAGATTTCTGACTCTGGATAGTGCTAGAGGGTAGTGGAGATGCTATTTTCCTCCTTTATCAGTTTTCTGTGATGACCTCACCAGCACTCTGTGGCACTTCCATCGAAGATAAGCGGTTAAAAATCGTAACTCAGAAGTTAGAAATAGGAATCCCGGAATCTGACAAGCCAGATTAGTTTCGGTTATAAAATATGCTAAGTTGTGTGACTTTGGAGCCCGGTACACAGTGAAATCAGTTCACAGTGGCTGCTAGTGCTGTCGCTGGCCAGGAGACTACTTGAGAAACAGGGATAGGAGAAAAGTCGTGGGGCAGGCTCATTGAAACCTGCCTCTTGACTACTGAGCTGACCACATTCAGAGAAGGATTAGGCTTAACTCACAGCCCCCCCCACCCCCCCCGGGAGGGGGCAGAGGAAGAGGCAATGGGAGCTTGAAAGTGACATTTGGCCTCATCTGAGACTTTCTAATAATAATCTGAAGGCATGCCAGGGTTGCTCAGCAGAGAATAAATCAACCATAAAGAGGTGTTTAAAACCAAGGCTGGAGAAACACATGGCGAGTTTAGAGGAAGGATTGGACAGATTTAAACTTAAATAACAACCCTCCACCCTTCACATGAAATGATCTGTCAGCCCTCAGTCAGTGTTGAGATGCCCCAAAGGCATGCTACACACACCCTCAGACACCAGCAAAATGAAGGAGGTGAGCAAACACTGTGATAACTGCCTGGAGAGGAAGTGAGTTCACCTTTAACAAATGCCTGGAACAGTTTTCAGTCCTAAACCTGAGAAGTCGTTTAGAGAACAATTGGTTAATAACTCAAGCAGAGCCAAGAATCAGTCAGCTGACAATAGTGAGAACGGGTTTTAGCATCTGCAGATATAGGCACAGTGTTCTCCTCAGAGAGTGAGGAATTTATCGGGGAGGTCTACATGTATTTGTATGTGGGAGACACTTTGAGTTAGGTATGTTTCTATATCCCTTTGAACATGCTCAGTTAGGGACATGTTGTGGCCCTAAAAGCTCATACATTTGGGATGTTTGATTCCGAATTAGGAAAATGTGTTTTGTGATGGTTGAAGAAACTCCATTTTATGCTAGGCACCCATCTTGATATCCACTGGCTCTTTGTCTCTGATTCCAGTTCCTGGAAGATTAGTGTTGGGAGCCGCTGGCCCCAGCCCCTCAAGATGGCGCCGATATCCGGTGCTGGCCAACCCGCCTGAGTCAGTAAACAGCGCATGCCTTTGGTAATCTTCCGAGACTGGTCTCTCCGCCTCTCCCGTGGTGTCATGTGGGATAATGAGCTGCAGCCTATAGAGAGGTGACACGTCCAAGGCGGAGGTCTTTGGTCTATATAAAGATTGGGCTTTTCCTACCTCGTGCTCTCCATTTTCTGTAAGCTTATGCTCTCCCTCAAAGAGCATTAAAGCTTTGCTGCAGAAGGATCCTACGTGTGCCGTGCCTTTTCTTGCGGGGGGCGAGAAGTTGGCGCGGGACAGATTAGTTCCCAGGAACCCTGACTCAGTGACTCCCACCCAGAAATGTGCAGCAGTGACTATCTACTTGTGATATTATTAACTGTTTTTTTTTCCCCCATAACTTGCTTGTGCAAATACCCAAAAATTGTTCTGCCCCTTAACTTGGCAAGAGAGTTTTTGCTTACTTGCATAGAAGGTCTTCTTGTGCTTTCCACTTTTAAAAGACCTTCCCTGTACCCCCCTTTCCATCATGCCTTCAATTGGCTTTAAGGCTGTCATCCTGTTAGAAGCTAATCAATAATCTTTTTATTATAATTAGATTGAGTCTATGGTCTTTTCTAGGAGTCACAAACTCTATAACATGTGTCACTGGGGTTGGGCTTTGAGACTTTAAAAGCCTATGATAGGCCCGTTCTCTCTCTCTGCCTCCTGCCTTAGGATCAGGATTAAGATCCTTTCTACTGCTCCAGCGCCATGCCTGCCTGCCTGATGCCGTGCTTCTCACCATGAAAATCATGGACTGACACTCTGAAACTGTAAGCAAGGCCCAATCAAATACTTCCTTTTATAAGTTGCCTTGGTCATGGTGTCTTCTCACAGCAAGATAATAGCGCTTAAGACAAGTCATAATCCGAGAAGAAATATGGCAGGAAAAAAAAAAGCAACCTTTCAGATGCATTGGGGCATCCTGTAGAGACAGCGAGGAAATAGATGCTCAGTGGGATAGGAACCTGCTGGTCACTTCTAGCTTCCATTCTTAGTCCTGGAAAGTAACTAATGCAGATATTGACCCCCATCTCCTGCAGTCAGTGTTCTTTTGAGGAGACACTCACCCTAGACACCCTCACATCAGTCCATCCTCAAGCCTCTGTTCCAAACTTGACTGTAATCTAACTTCACTCTTTCTGTGCCAGAAAAAGACATCAAAGCCACCCAACACAACCCATTAGTCTACATTTACTCTGCTCTCGGGTCAGTTTTCCTGTAGCCAGATTGACTAGGTATAGGAGATATAGAGGAAAATGTGTTATTACTTTGTCAGTAGACAAGGCTTCACCTGTGTGAAGATGACCAAAATGTGTGTGGATGTTATTTTCCCAACACACTAGCCAAGCAATTTTCTTGCAGATACTTTAGATGTCTTGTGATTCAGTTCAGTCCATTTCTAAGAGTATCTAATGAGAGGTCAAATCAGACCTACATAGAGCAAGTGCTCAGTCTTGTGACTGTTCCCATCTTGGGGAGCTAATTGCAAGATCCAGAGTGTTTTATCCTTGTTTCTGATAAAATGTGTTGGGGCTCCACGTCTTCCTCCTCATATTTAATTGATTTGCTAGAAGGTAGCTCACATATTTCAGGAAATCTTTTTTTTTTTTTTAGTAGCTTGCTGTTGGGTTTTGTTTATAAAAAGATATATGCTTAGTGTTTTATTGCTATGAAGAGATTCCATGACCATGGTAATTCTTATAAAAAACAAAGCATGTCATTGGTGCTTGCTTTAAAGGTTTAGTCTGTTATCCTCATGGCACTGAGCATGGAGGCAGACAGACATGATGCTGGAGAAGTAGCTGAGTGTTTTACATCTGGATCCAATGGCAACAGGAAGAGCCTGGCTTGCCTGACTTGGGCTTTTGATAACCAAAGCCTACTTCTAGTGACAACTTCCTCCAACAAGGCTACACCTTCTGCAACAGGGCTGCACATTCTAATCCTTTCAAATAATGCCATTCTCTTTGGGTTGGGGGGGCATTTTCATTCAAACGATTACACACATACACAGCCAAATGCAAGAGGTTTGTAGTACAAGGTATCAAGGGAGAGGAGTCTTCGCACCCTTTCTTGCATGCCACCATCCAAGCACACCCACATATCAGGAATTCTCTAAGCCCTGATCTTTTTGAGTTTTCAAGTAAGTTTCATTACTCAAGTATGTGCATCTTAAATGGTCTCAAAGACCCATGTGTTTAATGTTTGGTCTCCAGCCTGTGACACTTTGGGGGAAGCAGCAAAGCCTTCTGAATATGGCTCTTAATATAATAAAGCACCTTTCTAAAGAAGCCTATGAGGTTACACACTTGCGGGGGCGATCGGGACTTTGGTCCCTATTCTCCCACGGTTGCTTCCTGGCCACTATGAGATCAGGAGATTGCTCATGACATGCTCCCTCCATGATGTGCTGCCTACCACAGGCCCGAGGACAATGAAGCCAAAGGCCCGTGGCTGGAAACTGTCAGCCAAAATTAACCTGTCTTCCCTGTAAGTTGATCACTCGGGTAGTCAGTATAGTAACAGCTGACTAAATACATATGAGACTGGCATATCCTGCACAATGAGGCACCTCATAATTATTGGTTGTATCAAAGCCCCTGGTGACAAACCCAACTATCCTTTTCAGACTTTGAGAGGAACAGAGGACTGAAAGTCACCTGGTGACCAACCCTCATTCTGAAGCCACGGGAAGCCACCGGAGCTGGGGAATCAATAAAGTGTGTGCTGCATGAGCATGAGGACCAGAACGCATGTAAAAACACGGGCACTGTGGCACACACTTGTGGCCCCAGTGCTGGAGGGACAGAGATGGGAGGGTCCCTGGGGCCTCCTTGCCAGCCAGCTTCTCCTCTGTGCTGAGTCTAAGCAAGGGAGGGCCCTTACAAAGAACTAAAGGTGGGTGGTACTGACGATGAATACCTGAGATGGATCGCTGGCCTTCACTTGCACGTGTGTGCACCGCTCCCCACACAAACTCCACATGCACACAAATTTTCCAAAGGGAGTATTGTAGAAAAGGAGCAGAAATAATTTAAGAGCCAGAGGCTGTGGAGAACCTTTAATTGCTGCCATCCAGGTATGAGATGGCCATGGCAGAGCCGAGCACATAGAAGCTATGGACACCGAAACCTGTCAAGACCGAGCCTACAACGTCCCTTCATGAGAAGAAGAGACACTCATGAGGTCTCTTCCTTCCTGGGGTGCTATATTAACTGTTAAGGCTTTCAGGAGGAGGCGGTATTGTTTTGTGTGTGTTTGTGTGTGTGTGTGTTTTTAATGATGTAGACACTGGGGGCTAGTTGGGAAGGACAAAGGGTTTGGAAGGACAGGAAGAGAGAAAACAGAGTAATAAGGTAAATATAATCACAATATTAAATGTATGTACATGAAACCATCTGAGGAAAATATAATCACACTATTACATATGTGTATATATATATATATGAAATTGTCAAAAATTTGAAAAAAAGACACTTTCTAACTCCAGATTTGAAAGTTTTAGGAGTTTGTGTGCTAGATATCAAGAGTAGAGACCCATTAATATCCCCATGTCACACTGGTGTCCCTCACTGCTGCCTTCCAAGGCCAACCTCAGAGGCTGTAGGACATCTGCAGTCCATTTTAGTCTTACAGACCAGATTACTTGCAGATCACATACAACACTTTCTCCTCATACTGGCAAAGCTTCTGAATGAGTAAGCAGCCTGTCTTTTGCCACCCCCAGCCCACCAAACCCCAGCATCTAATGTGCTATTTTCATATTTATAACAGAGGAAAATCTCCCTCTCTCCACACTTGTAACTGTCCAGATCTAACAGGATCTAGTTCACAAAAGTTTATAAATACATCTGAATCCATCCAGCTTTGGACCAGCAAGTGTACAATCTTTGTAGCAGATATATAAACCTTCCAGAGTTCTAAGTGTTCGGCTGTGATTCTTTCATGCGAGTGTCCCTGGAAACTCAAAGGCAGCTTTCTCCACAGATGTATCTGATGTCATGTGATCTACACTATTGGCTGAACCTGATGTAGGGTCAGGTTTTGTTCAGGGCCTTCTTCACTGCTAGCAGCCTTCCCTGCCACTGGGAGGATGACCTATGACCCCATTCCAAAGCTTAAGGATGGCTTTACCTGTATGGGAGCTCACTAAAATGTGTGCAGATGTTTCCTACTTATAAGGTCTTAGGGGTTTTGTCTGTTCTCTTGGATGAAAATTCTTATGTAGCCCAGGCTGGCTTCAAACTCCTTACGTAGCTGAGCATGCTCATGTGAACTGATGAACCTGCTGTTACCTCCCAAGTGCTGGGATTACAGGTGCGAGGTATCATGTCTGGTTTATGCTATGCTGGGGATCAAACCCTGGACTTTCTGCATGCCAGGCAAGCATTCTACCAACAAAGCTATGTCTCCATCCCCATGGTATGAGTTTTAAGATAAACTTGTTTTTAAAATATTATGAATGTGTCCCCAAACCAGTAGACCAGTGGTGTTCAACTTTCCTAGCCCTGCAACCTTTTAATACAGTTCATTTTGTGGTGACCCTAACCATAAAATTATTCCATTGCTACTTCATAACTGCAATTTTGATATTACTATGTATTGTATTGTAATGGGGTTGTAACTTACAGGTTGAGAACCACTGGAGTAGAACCTTAAAAGTTTCACCAATGTATCAGGTCCTTGACTGTTTTGTGGTTTTTCTCGTAGTCTCTAGATGCTATAATTTTGTTTTTTAGATGTGTTTTATTTTAAAGTATGCATATAAGAGGTATGTGTATGTGAATGTACATGCCTAAAGAGGTAGGACGCATCAGATTCTCCCTGGAGTTAGAGTTACAGGCAGTTGTGAACCACCTGGGAACTGAACTTGAGTCTTCTGCAAGAGCAGAGGTGCTCTTAACTGCTGAGCCAACACTACAGTCTGTTTTGATGTTTAACCAAGGTATCCAAAGTTTTTGCTGACTATCAGGCCAAATTGTAATGATTTTACCAACTTATCATGAGAGCTAAGTATAAGCCCCTTAAGGCACGGAGTGGCCAGGTCCCACCTCTGAGAACCTCTGCCTACATATCACTCTAAAGGCCAAGCTCTGCCCTAGAGTAAAAGGCCCACGTTTTCTTCTGGGGCTTGAAATCCCACCAATCCCTGAGGTTTCCCCAAGCTTAGGATTTGAAATTCCACCAGTTCTTACCCTCGAAATCCTGACCCTAGAAAGTTCCAACCCAAAGAAACCCAATATAAAGCCTATCTCCAGCTCAGTTCTTCGGGGCAGAGACAACCACCTTCTTGTGTCTTTCCCAATAAATCTCTTGTGTGAGGTTTGTTGTGCCATGTGACTTTTCTGGCATTCCTTGGTTCCTGACTGCCAGGATACTTTCCCCTTTGGAGCTGTAAATTTTACACCAAGGTAGTCTATAGTGTGATAATGAATAATTGGGAGTAGAAATCCCTCAAAGACAGCTGCATCACAAAGGCCCACCCCAGCATGTGTGACAAAGCTGGAAAGCACACCACTGTGGAATATTGCTCTTGCACACTGTAAAGATTTTTCACTTGTATTGGTTAAGAAAACACTGATTGGCCAATAGAGGCAGGAAGTAGAGGTGGGGCAACCAGAATATGAGAATTCTGGGGAGAGGAAAGGCCGAGACACCAGCGAGATGCAGAGGAAGGAAGACGAGAATGTGCACTGAATCAAAGGTACCAGGCCATGTGGATAAACATAAATGGAATCATGAGTTAATTTAATAAGAGCCAGTCAGTAATATGCCTGAACTACTGGCCCAGCATAATATTAAGACTCTGAGTCAATTATTTTATAAGCAGCTGCACAGGCTGGGGACTGAGAAAAGCTGAGCTTTTTTTCAGGACAGAAAAACTGACTGCAGCCCACTGTGCAGCATGCGGGGAGCTCAACAGGTTGGAGAGCATCCTTTCCAAGTGACTCTGGACTGAACCTCTTGCAGGCAGCTGGGCTGGTTTCTGTTCTCCGGGCATCTGGTCTGGTCTCACTCAGTCTTTGCAGTTTAGCTGGTCTGAGAGTCTTCTTGCCAGCTTCACTTCGTCTGAAAGGAACTCTCAGCTTTTACTGTTTTCTCTGGTAGAGAGGCCTAATGAATCTGGTTAGTTTCAGGGCCTTCCTGAGACATTTTGAGTTGTTTGCCTTCCTGCTTAAGGAGCTTCCCTGCAGGATGGATGTTTTAATATTTGAGGAAACTGTTACACAACACTGGGATATATAAGATTTTGTCTCAAAACAAAACAAAGTCAGGAGAAGGGGCAGTGTAGGTCTCTCTAGTACCCAAAACTACACTTAAAAAAGAAAAGAAAGAAAAAGGAAAAAGAAAAAGGATAGAAGGTGGAAAGAACTGCCCGTGATGAAATATGCTGCTGTGATGGTGATGATGCTGTGAGACAGCTGCTGATTTTCCTTTGTTCCAATGTATTGGAGACAGAAATAAAAATACAGAAAGACTTGATGTTGAAAATGACAACAAAGATTAAACCTTTCCCGTATTAGACAAAGAGATAGATTTAAAATAATGTTGAAATAATTACTTCAAAGAACTGGGGAGATGGCTCAGTCAATAAAATGCTTAGCCCCACGAAGATGAAGACTGGAGTTCAAGTACCAGCACCTATGGCAGAAAGCCAGGACTTGGCAGCAGGTGCCTGTAATAACAGAGCGGGGAAAGTGGAGAAAGGGGGGTGTCCGGAACCGATGACCAGCTGATCTTGCTGAATTGGTAAATGCTAGGTCACAGACTATCTCAGAAACTGGTGTGTGCAGGACTTCCACTCTAGATAAAGAACTACGGACAGCTGGGGGATGCTGAGCAGAAGAAATTGTCTTTTGCAGGGAAGAGGTCTGTGACACCGGATGGTTGGCCGTGACAACATACACAGGTGACATTATACAAATGGAGTAGATTGTATTTATATACTTATAATACATACGGATACATATATATGTAACAATAATGAAATAAAAGGGACCATGAATGTGAAGAAGAGCAAGGTCAGTGCTCAGGAGGGGAGATACAGTGTTATTATAACTTCAAACAACAAAAATATTATTAAAAATACATCACAAGTATGTATGAGAATCTCACATGGTTATAAAGGTTCATAACATGTAAAGAAGAATGTGGAGGGACTGGGGAGATGGCTCAGTGGTTAAGAGTACTGCCTGCTCATACAGAGGAGCCAGGTTCGATTCCCAGACCTTACATGGTGGCTTAGACCCAGTCCTAGGGGATCCAACACCTTTTCTGGCCTCTTTGGGCACCAGGCACACATGTACACAGACAGACATACAGAGAAAACAGTCACACACATAAAACAAAATTAAAATAGAGAACAACTGAAGAGACCTAGTGTTGACCTCCACACGCAGGAGCACGCATATATAACAAAAAATTATAAAAATAAAATGTAATTAAAATGATTTATTATTACAGGAAGCACATGTAGAGGTCAGAAGACTAATTTTCGTTTTTCAAAATTACTTCAAGATGGGCACAGGCCTATAATCCCAACACATAGGGAGGCTAAAATAGTTTGAGTTTGAGGCCAGCCTTTAAATAATGACATTGATTACGATTTGAATGTGGAGTGGCCCTCATAGGCTGATGGCTAGAACAGGGATCCCCAAGTAGTTGCCTTGTTTTAAGAGGTTATGGAAAACTTAGGTTGTAGAGCCTAACTAGAGGAAGCGGGTTACTGGGGCTGCTCCTTGGCCCCTTCTATGCTGGTTTCCTACTTTCTTGTCAACACTATAAACCGCTCTTATGCATAGCCCTTCCTATCATATGGCTTGCCACTTCTTCCTGATGTTACTTCATGTATTGGACCACAGCAACAAAACAGGTAGCAGATACAGTTTCCCCTTACAACAGCAGGTGGTATAGGCCCGTTATGTCATTTTCTTAGCAGGAGATGACAGGTTCAAGCAGTGTGGGAGACATGTGAGATCAAAGGTAGCCTGAAGAACTCAAATCAAAGAGTTAGAAGAGGTCTGGGGGTTTAAGGTCAGTGGTATAGTATGTGGTAGCTTGAAAATGGCCCCCAGAGGCCCATAGGGATGATCCTACTAGGAAGTGTGCCCTTGCTGGAGGAAGTGTGTCCCTGAGGGGTGGGGGAAGCTTTGAGGTTTCAGATGCTCAAGCCAAGCCTAGTAGCTCACTGTCTTTTCCTGATGCCCACGGACCCAGATGTAGTACTCTCAGCCACCTTCCCAGCAGCATGCCTGTCTGCATGCCACCATGCTTCCTGTCATGAATAGTGGACTAAACCTCAGCCCCAACTAAATGCTTTCCTTTATAAGAGTTGCTGTGGTCGTGGTGTCCCTTCACAGCAATAGAAACCTAACTGAGACACTGCATTTACCTTGCTTGAGGCCCTTGAGGCCGTAGGTTCAGTTCCCAGTACCTCACACATCTCTTCTAGATTGAGGCCTCCATATAGCCTTTCCACTATTGGGAATTCTGCTACAGACCCTTCTCCCCCATCCCTTTTTGAAAATTGCCTCACTGAGCAAAGTCAGCTCTTGCTGGGCCAGCAAACATCCCTAGCATGGCCATCTTCTTCCCACTCTTGTCTGTTGCCCTTTCCCATGCTCACTCCACAAACACTCAGGACGTGTCCTCTGAGCCCCTCCGCTAGGCCGCTCTCAGCAACACTGAACCTCTACTCAGACCTTTGTGTTCTGTTCTCATCCTTCCAAATGTGGTGAAAGGAGGTTCCCAGAAGAGAGAAGTCAAGAGCGGTGAGAATAAACTGTGCCAGTGCCCGTGTGTGTGTGTGTGTGTGTGTGTGTGTGTGTGTGTGTGTATCTGTGTGTGTGTATCTGTGTGTGTGTGTGTGTGTCTGTGTGTGTATCTGTATGTGTGTGTGTATCTGTGTATGTGTATCTGTGTGTGTGTGTGTCTGTGTGTGTATCTGTGTGTGTGTGTGTATCTGTGTGTGTGTCTGTGTGTCTGTGTGTGTGTATATATGTCCGTGTGTCTGTGTGTGTATGTCTGTGTGTGTCTGTGTGTGTCTGTGTGTGTATGTGTGTGTCTGTGCGTGTGTCTGTGTGTGTGTGTTTGTGTGTCTCTGTGTATGTGTCTCTGTGTGTGTCTGTGTGTGTGTGTGTCTCTGAGTGTGTGTCTTTGTGTGTGTCTCTGTGTGTGTCTCTGAGTGTGTCTGTGTGTGTCTCTGTGTGTGTGTCTGTGTGTGTGTGTCTCTGAGTGTGTGTCTTTGTGTGTGTCTCTGTGTGTGTCTCTGAGTGTGTCTGTGTGTGTCTCTGTGTGTGTGTCTGTGTGTGTGTGTCTCTGAGTGAGTGTCTGTGTGTATATGTCTGTGTGTGTCTGTGTGTGTCTGTGTCTGTGTGTGTGTCTGTGTGTCTGTGTCTGTGTCTGTGTGTGTGTGTCTGTGTGTGTATGTCTGTGTGTGTGTCTGTGTGTATATGTGTGTGTGTATGTCTGTGTGTGTATGTCTGTGTGTCTGTCTGTCTATCTAAGTACATGAGCTTGATAGCACACACTTGAAGGTCAGACTCATGAGCATTTGTTATTTCCTGTCACCATGTGGGTTCCAGGGATTGAACTCAAGTCATCAGGTTTCAAGCACGTTGTCCACTGAGTCACCTCACTGGCCCTCGCATATGCTGGGCCGTTTTCTTTTTTATAAATGTACATTTATTAATTTATTCAATGTATATATATATATATTTTAGAACTCTCAAACTTAAATAATTCATTGCCAAAAGACAAATAATGAGTAGGGAAGATAAATTTATTTTTAAATAGGAAGCGAGTTCCGAGGGCTAGAGAGCTCAATTATGCTCCAAACCTGCATGCTCTCCCACCCCTTCAATCAAGAGTGCTGTGCCCCCCATCCCCAGCAGCCAGGTCCTAGGGCAGCTGTAGGCAGAGGAAGTGGAGCTGGGGAGCTCTGAGGGAGCTCAAAGCGGGATTTCTGGCCAAACACATCCCTCCCATTCTTTTCTTCCAGCCCCAAATCCCACGCTCACTCCCTTCACAGCCTCTGCTTTTAACCTGCCAAATACCACTAAATCTGCAAATTAAACCTCTGATTGCAGAATTCCTTTTGATGTTTAAAAAAAAAAGTGGGGATTTTTAAAACGTAATTATTCATACACTAAGATTTTAATTGTACTGCTCTCTCCCTCTCCCACCTAGTTTTTTTCAGGACAAGGTGATTCCCCTGTGCAGGACTTGCCCAGGCAGCGCTGGCCCAGGAAGGAGCCTGGAGAAGCCTACAGTTAGATGCTCGTCCTGGGAGGAGGCAAGGGTCTGGACAGCAGCTGGCGGCCTGCAGCTCTCCCAGCAACAAGTGACAGTACAGGCCTTGAGGAAGCTGTGTTGGCACACAGAGGTCTTTCATCTGAAACTCTGGGCCAGCCAGATGTGTAGAAGAGCAGCTGCTAGCTCACTCCTCCCTGCCTTCTCCAAGGTACACCAAGACTGGTCCTTATATTTTTTAAGTTGTGGTAAAATATATGCACTATAAAATGCGGTGCTGGGGATATGGCTTAGTTGATGGAATCTATCTTAGACAATGTTCTATTGCTGTGAAGAGACACCATGACTGCAGCAACTCTTATAAAGGGAAGTATTTAACTGGGGGCTGGCTTACAGTTCCAGAGGCATAGTCCATTATCATGGGGGGGGGGGTGTAGACAGGGTGACAGGGAGAGAGAGACACACACATACACAGAGATGGAGAGACAGAGAGAGGGAGAGAGAGAGAGAGATAGAGACTCGGACCTAGCTTGGACTTTCGGAATCCCAAAGCCCATGCTAGTGACTCCTCACTTCCTCCAACAAGGCCACACCTCCTAAACCTTCTAACCCTATGGAAGAGTTTCATTCCTGGTGACTAAGCATTCAAGTATTAACTCATGTGGGAGCCGTTCTTATTCAAATCACCGTAGTGCTGCCTAGATAGAGGAGGCCCTATAGGGTTCCATCTTAACCCTGAATAAAATAAGGCAAGGTGGAACATATCTGTAACCCTCACAGACCTGATAACTATAAGTGAATAAATAAATAAATGGTACTTTTTATGTTTGAGATGAGGTCTCTCACTGTATAGCTCTGTTGGCCTGGATCTCAATATGTAGCCCAGGCTGGCCTCATACTCACCTCCTCCTGACTATTCCTCAAGTGCTGAGGTTACAATCATGTGTCACCACACCCAGATAAAATAGACTTTCCTTTTTTTTTTTTTTTTTTTTTTAAAGACATAGTCATGTAGTCCAGGCTATACTCAACTCCCTATGTAGCTGAGTATGACCTTGAACTTTTCTTTCTTTCTTTCTTTCTTTCTTTCTTTCTTTCTTTCTTTCTTTCTTTCTTCCTTTCTTTTTTTTTTTTTTTTTTTTTTGCCTTTCAAGACAGGGTTTCTTCTTTGTGCATTCCTGGCTGTCTTGGAACTATCTCTGTAGACCAGGCTGGCCTCAAACTCACAGAGATCCACCTGTCTCTGCCTCAGCTGGGACTAAAGGCAAATGTGCCACCATGCCAGGCTGACCTTGAAATCGTGCAGAGTGCAGGCCCAAGCCACTGTACCTGACTTTTGAGGTGTTGGAGTTTGAGCCAGGAAGGGAAGCAGAGAGCATGGGGTCTGTCCCCACCATTTCATAGGTGAGTGATTACAATGTTGAGAGAGGATGGGATGTGTGGGAGAGTACCCAGAAAGATGGAGACAGAATCCAGAGTGGGGATGGGGCTTCCTGGTCCTCAGAACATGCCCAGCAGAGTCCCATCTCTAACCTTAGAATAGGCCTCCCTTTCTAGAGCTCCATTCAGTGCCCAGGCTGACCCATGAACCACAGCTTTCACTCTGTTTCTTTTTAAAAAGATCTGTTTATTTTATGAGTATCTATGCGTGCCTGAGTGTATACTTGTGTACCAGGTGTGCAGGTACCTGAGGAGGCCAGGAGAGACTGCTGGGCCCCAGAACTGGAATTACCTGTGGTTGTGAGCCACCTAATGTTGGTGCTGAGAACTGAATCTGGGTCCTCTGCAAGTACTCTTAACTGCTGCCATCTCTCCAGCCCATAAAGTTTTCCTTATCTTGGAAAAAAAGTTTTGTTTTCAATGTTTATATTATTACCTTTATTTATTTGCACCCGAGAGGGGTGTGGGTGTATGCACATGTAGTTACAAATGACAGACAGGAGCTGTAGCACCCACAAGGAAGTCAGGGGACAACTTTGTAGAGTTGATTTTCTCTTTCCTTCTCCTTTGGGGGTCTTGGGACTCAAACTCAGGTCATCTCTCTTGGCAGTGAGCACCTTTACTTGCTAAACCATCTTGCCCACCTCCAAAACTAGGGTTTTGAGGAACAAGTTCAAGAGATCTATAGTACAGCACGGAGACCATAATTAAGAACCATGCACTCAGTACTTGAAAAATGCCAAGAGCAACCTTTTAAACTGTGGGTTTATCATGTTATCATAGGTTATCAGTGTGCAAAAAAAATGGCAGAGAATGGGAGAGCAGCTCCTGGTACTAGGATGACTCCAAGAAGACCGAGGTTTTTCTCAGAGCTGGCAAGGACCAACCTGAGCACCAGAGGCATTAACCTGTCTCCTGTGAAGCCTGTGACATTGAATCTGCCCTGGAAGTTGAATTTGGCACTCTCTCCCACCAACTGAGGCCCACATAAGACCTTGCCTTAATATGCTCACTTATCATGTGTCCAGGTTTGCTTCCTAGTGCTATGACCAGCACTCATGACCCAAAGCAACCTGGCGAAGAAAGGATTACACCATACAGCTCACAGATCATCACTAAGGGACGCTGAAGCAGGAAGGAGAGCAAAGGTCACTGGGGAACATCAGTTACCAGTTTGCTCCCCACAGCCTGCTCAGCTTGCTTTTTTATACAAACCAGGACCAGCTACCAAAGGATGGCCCCTCCCACATCAGTTACTAATCAAGAAAATGTCCCCACAGACCTACCCATAGGCCAGTCTGATGGGGGCAATTCTTTAGTTGAGGCTTCCTCTTCCCAGCTGACTCTTTCTCACGTCAATCCCATCTTTGCCATTTTGTGCTACCCCTTTCGCCGAGTGCCTTGAAAGCACAGCTTGTCAGTCTCTGAATCCATTGTTTAATCCTGCTTCACCAAGCTAGGTTCACAGGTCTAACCCTAAACTTAGAATGATCCCAGTGTCTCTTCTGATATGACCCCTGCCCCTCTTTTAGATCTTTGTCTCTGTCATGTGTGTGGTGTGTGTGTGTGTTTGCGTGTATGTATGTGTGTGTACATGTGTGGTGTGTGTGTAGTGTGTGTGTGTTTGCGTGTATGTATGTGTGTGTACGTGTGTGGTGTGTGTGTATGTGTGTGTGCAATATTCATAGAGCATGTGTGGAGGTCAGAGGATAACTTAGGAGTTGGTTCTCTTCTTCCATTGTGTAGGTTCCAAGGATTGAACTGAGGCCATCTTGGTCAGTGGCAAGCATCTTTACATCACCTCTCCCACTTTACCTCCCTCTCCAAATGCAACCAAACGGGCCCTAAATATAACAACTCTTGCTACCTTTCTGACAAAGATTCTCGTGATGGGCCTTCATAGGGCTGCTCACTTCAAGGGACAAAGGTGCCACTGCCCATGCTCCGCCATCCTCTTGGGGACAAGATATATGCATCTGCTCCATCTTTCTCCATCTCTTGCTCCTATGTTATGAGGCAGAGCAAGTCCAGGTGGGCTTTCTCTAGTAGCACACTGACCAGAACAAAGTGGTAAGAGCTTTCTGGAATGTCCATAGGAGTGGAGGGCCACGGAATTCTGTAGCTACACGGAGTGAATCGAGACGGTATGTCTTCAGCTTTTCCATCCCGTGCCTGAGGCTGAGCGCATCAGAGTTCTTTCATTTCCCCAGATTTGGAAGATGGCTACTGGACACTTCCAGGGAAGTTCCCATATTGACATGGCTATTCCCTCAAATAACCCATGCGAGGTTCTTTCACCAGGACCAACTCTGTTCCAACTGACTGAAGGTGTTACTGGGAGAGAAGGCCCTCCACCGTGATGATCTGTGGACCGTTGCTAAGGCAGAGATCCTGTCTAAGCCTCAGTTTGCTGAAGCAAGGATTGAGAGAGATTCTCAAAAGAGAATCTGGGACTTACAAACCAACCAGCTTAGAGAGCTCCAGGCCAACGAAAGACCATGTATAAAACACGCGCAAACACACACACACACACACACACACACACACACACACACACACACACACACACTCACACACACAGAGGCATATGTAAACTTTTTTAAAGGAGGCACCAATAGTAATTTAAGATGTAATAAGTTTAAAGTTAAAAAGAAAATCTTCAATGGAATCCAGGACTTGTTGACCAACCAGCATAACTACTTAAACAGCTCCAGGAAGACCCTAAAAATAAAAGAAAAAAAAAAACAAAAACAAGGCAGCACCTGAGGAACACCTGAGGTTGTCCTCTGGGACATGCCTGAGGTGTGACTCAGTAGGAGAGCACCTGCCTAGTATGTGCAAGATCCTAGGTTTAATCTGCAACCTTCTGGCTCATCTCATCTCAGAAAACAGCAGGTGGCCTGTGTTGGGAGGAGCATGGTTTGAAATGGCCAGGCCCACCTTTGCGGGGCTGACTTTGAGTGTGTTCTGCTGCCCTCTGCTGGCTGAGAGAGTTATTGGCTGGGCTTTCCAACAAATGTGAAGGGTTTGTTTTCTCTGAGGATGGCAGTAACAGCTCACCTTTGCTCGCAGCTGGGTTTCACCCCATCTAAAATTCTTGAGACTGCACCTGTTATGAGGCCTTAGCTTTGCTTAGTTAGCGTCCAGCATCCATTCAGGAGGCAGGTGACACACTTCTTACCTGCAAACACTCTGCTGTCTCTAACCGTAGCCCCTGCTGATGCCTGCTGGAGTTTTCACTTGTAGCAAAACCACTGCAGTTACCAAGTCGTCTCAGAGGAGAAGAAAATAGACGTGAACCCAAGAGGGTCTCCTTGATGCAGTATCCTGTAAGACCCAGCTCAGCTTTTGCCACACATGCCTGGCTTCCCACCTAGCCATCTCTCTTGGTTCTGCAGCTCCTCCTATCAGAATGGCTCTGGTCCAACATTCTCAGAAAGACCATGTTTGGAGCCAGGTCCTCATTTGATAGTACATTCTATAGTGGCTTTTGAAATATGCTTATGGAGTGGAGAGCAGGTCCCTGAACGATTTACAGCAACATCTGGTGGCAGGAGAGTAAGGAAAACCAAGGGTGGCGGCTTGGGCATCTTCACTGCAGAACCATTACTGACAGCCTTGGATCTGTCCTGGGCAACTCCTGGATCTCAATACAGCTGTTATGCTGCTACGTAAGTTGTGGGTGGAATGTAGTTTCTGTTGGTAGAGTTGGTAGATGCTTTCCTAGTGTGCAAGATGTCCGTTTGGTTCCCAGCACGCATAAGCCAGGCTGCAATTCTTAAGAGATGCTGAGAAAAGAACTGGAACTCAAGATCACCCTTGGCCACATATCAAGTTCAAGACTATCCTGAGTTCTATGAGACCCCCCCCCCCTCTCTCTCTCTCTCTCTCTCTCTCTCTCTCACACACACACACACACACACACACACACACACAGAGAGAGAGAGAGAGAGAGAGAGAGAGAGAGAGAGAGAGAGAGAGAGAGAGAGAGAGATTGAGAAACACACGCACCACACTCACATACACCACACACACACAAATACACACAAAACCTCCAGTCAGATTTTTTCCTGCTTTCCCTAGGTACCCAGGGCTGCCTGGTATGTAATAAGAAGTCATTCCCCCGTCTCTGAGCATTCGCTGAGCCATGTGAGAACACAGGCTGTGGAATGAAGGACTGATGGATGGAGCCCAAAAGTGTGGGAGGACAGGATGCTACTTCTTGGTAGGAGCAGCAGGCATGGTCCAGGGGTTGGCTCTGTCCTCTTCCCAGGAGGTAAGTGGCCCCACCCTCCCTGGGTTGCTCACCCCCCTGTTTATTTAAGCTGGGAAGATTCAACAAAGGTTCCCAAGGCCTTAAAGCAACAGCCAGCCTTTCTAGTTGGGTCCACCAGGTGGATCTCCCTGCCTGCCCCTGAAAATCTCACAGAACCACTGCCACACCCTTCTCATAGCAACGCCCATTTCACCAAGCACACACCCACTCCCAGCCATTGCCATCTGGGAGACCAGCTCTGCATGGAGCCTGAAGAGGAAGGGCCCCTTTTAAAGTCTCTGCTTTATGGCCCCTTCCCAGATCACTGTCCATCCCCCGATGATGAGGCATCTCCTCTCATCCTCAGGCACCAGGTTCTCCTCTGATCTTCAGGCCACCACATTCTCTGATTTAAAGGGAAGATCTGCAGACCCAAAGATGCCTTCCCGCTGTAAAGTTTACAGGAACTTCTCTCATATCTACCTTTGTGAAAGTTACCAAACCCTCTGAACTTCATGTTTTCATCTCTAAAATCAGTTTCCTGAGCCATTAAGACAGTTCAGTGGTAAAGGCGCTTGCTACCAAGCCTCACTACCTCAGTTCCATCTTGTCTTAGTCACAGCTCTGTTGTGTGGAGAGACACCATGACCATGGCAACTCTTATAAAGGAAAGCATTTAATTGGGGCTGGCTTGCGGTTTCAGAGTTCAGTCCATTGTCATGGGGCAGGGAGCGTGGTAACACACACGCAGACATGGTGCTGCAGAAGGTCCCAAGAGTTCTACATCCTTATCCACGGGCAGCAAGAAGGGAGGGAGTCACTGGGCCTGGCTTCCATCCTTGAAATCTCAAAGCCCACCCACAGTGACATACTTCCTCCAACAAGGCCACATCTCCTAATTCTTTTAAGCAGTGCCACTCCATGGTGAATACGTTTTCAGATCTATGAGCCTATGGAAGCCATTCTCATCCAAACCTCCAGATAGTCCCAGAACCCACACGGTGGAAAGAGAAGACCAGCTCTCACAAGTGTCCTTTGACCTCCATCTACACACTGTAGCTTGCATCTTCTCACATACACAGATACACACACAATAAGTAAACAAATACAATGCTACAAAATGAGGTCTCTAAAGTACCTGTTCATATACTTCCCAAAATCATGCCTGGTAGTTTTATAAAGGACTCAGCTCACTACTGCAAACTATCTGTGTTTAGTGGGCTAGCGACACCACTGTTGACTAATCTGTGCCATTCAGCCCCCAAAGCACCTGAGCTGTCCTGCGCCCACTTCTCGCCAGCAAGAAAAGACGCGGCACACACATAGGATCCTTTTGCAGTACAGCTTTAATGGGTCTTGAGGGAGAGCATTCAGCTTACGGAAAATGGAGGGGAAGGCAGAGAAAGGAGGGAGAGAGAGAGAGAGAGAGAGAGAGAGAGAGAGAGAGAGAGAGAGAGAGAGGCAGAGAGGAGCGGAGGGGTCCGGGGGCCGCGGCGCAGGAACCCGTGGCGACAGGCCCCGGCGGGGAGAAGGAAGGCGAGAGAGAGACCACGAGGTAGGAAGCGCCCGATTTTATGCCGACCAACGGCCCCTGCTTTAGACGTATCATCTTCCTATAGGTTGCAGTCCAGTATCCCACATGACACCACGGAAGAGGCTGAGAAACCAGTCTCGCGAGAGCACGCATGCGTTCTCTACTGACTCAGGCGGGTTGGCCAGCACCAGATAATGGCGCCACCTTGAGGAGTTGGAGCTAGCGGCCTCCAACATCTCACCCTTTTTATATTCTAAGCAAAGAGAGAATCCTGTAAGAGGGTGGAGACAGTGGTTGTCCCCCAGAATACATTGTGGACTTGCGTGGGCGTCATCTCTAATCTCTCGACAGATCGAGATGCCCCCAGCCTGTCCTCTGCCTTTTGTTGGGAAGGGAATTAAGACAGACACCCTTATGCAGGACAACATATCTCCCAGGACATGGCTATGTCCTGTGCGATGCCCTTGGCTCAACATACCTCTCAGGAAAGAGGCCGAACACTCCACCCAGTGCAATAGACAAGACTGTCTTAGGTGTGCAGGAGCTGTTCGAGCCAAAACATCTCTATTGCTTTAGCATAGTTAGTCATACCTCTATCGAGGTTTCTGAGTCTAGAGCCATTAAGGCTTGAGCCGAAACTGTTTTGTTTCTCTGACTTTGGATTCTGAACCTGCAAACCGTCTAGAGAAGAATGACTAGTCCTCTGCAAAAGGCTAGGCCAAACATACCCACCCCCACCCACTTTTGGAGTAGGGGAAGTCTGAGGGAATCTATGGAGTAAGCTCTCTGGTCAGCGACAGGTCTAGCCGAGTGGAATTGACCTGGACGATCGCCACTTGCAGGTCACGAAGGGTCTGTTTAAACTCAGACGACCAATTCTGTAAGAAAATTGAGAAAGGCTTTTCGAAAGATTAGCTGTCTTTGTAAAGTTTTTATATTGAATAGAGGTTATGTATAAGCCAGCAAGTTTTTGCTCACACCTCGACTGTGCCATTTATTGGGGTGGACAATTCGTTAACAGCCTGTGCAGTCTGCACTATTTTTGAAAGTGCACCAGCTGAGGCAGTCACTGAGGCCTCCATGGCAGCTGTGACAACAGTCTTTACAATAACAGCAGAGATTCTAAAATCTCTTTTTTGTCTAAATAGCTGCGAGCTACTAGGGAACCACGGTGGTATGGGCACAAATCGTGGCATGTGGGCCGCTACTGCAAAGAAATAAAGCTGAGCATCTCAGCATAAGGCATAAAGGCAATTATCAAATTTGTATCTCAATTTATCTATAATTTTTGAAGCATTGCTAACAATCTAAATAACTGGTGGTTAAATTGGGAGAAAATGAAAATATTTTAGGCGTGGCCCAACCTATATTTCTGGATTGGCAACTGTTACATGGTAAAATTGAATTTTTATCTGGCCTGCCTGAGCAAGAGGGAGACAATTTTGGTTTTATCAAGCTCTGTTTCTTTTGTCAGGCTGCCGAGAAATTTTTTAGTAATATATCTGAACTATTTTTAACTAAAACATAAATTTCCCTTTAACCCCAAACTTCTATTTTCTTTAAAGTTATGTCTAAAACTTTATTAGTGGTATTATACATCACCGGCATTGGCAGAGGGAAGGTGGGCATTATCTTTTACCGCTGTCACCAAACACATCAACTGGAGAAGGCGAGGGCTCTTCCTCTTGCAATATTTTTCTGGTGAGGCGCTCTGGGATCCAAACTGGATTTTTTTTCATCCTGTGGAAAAACACAGACAGCTCCCCGGGATCTTATTAAAATAGGATCCGGGCCTTTCCATTTATATTCCCCCTTTCTGTTTTAACAAATAGGATTTTAAGGTCTGATGTGCACGTTTAATAATGCCTTGTCCTTGAGGGTTGTATGGTAACCCGGTAAGGTGTGTCACTTGCATTTGTGCACAAAATTGGGCGAATTTTTGGGAGCTGTAAGCTGGCCCATTATCAGTCTTAAGGGAAGCTGGTTTGCCCCAGGCGCTCTATGCCTCTAAGCAATGTTGAATAACATGTATGGTCTTTTCTCTTGTAAGTGGTGTGGCATGAATAATACCTGAACATGTATCAATAGAAACATGTACAAATTGAAGCTTTCTAAAGGATGGAACATGTGTCACATCCATCTGCCATATTTGTAATGGTGAAATGCCTCTTGGGTTAACCCCAACAGTTTTAGCAGGGAGGAATTGACAGCAGTTTTGACACTGTGTCACGATTTCGCGAGCTTGTTGTCTAGTAAGTGAAAAACGCTTGCGTAAAGTCTCTGCTGTAACATGAAATTTTGTATGAAAATCTTTTGCAGCTTGCAACGGATCCGCAAAGGCAGCAGCGACCAGGCGTGTAGCTTGGTCAGCCAAATTATTTCCTTTGCTCATAGGGCCTGGGAGTCCTGAATGTGCCCGTATATGGGTAATATAGAAGGGCTCACGGCGTTGCAGCAAACAGTCTTGTATGGTACAAAACAGGGCAGACACTATACTGGAAGGATTAATAACACCGGCCATTTCAAGTAACTGAAGGGCATTTACCACATAATGGGAATCAGACACAATATTAAGCGGACAATCAAACTTTTGTAAAACTTTTAACACAATAGACATTCAACAATCTGGGGTGATTTTTGACCAAAATCTTTAAAAAATGTCTGTGAATTTATAATATAAGCACCCCTTCCATTTCCTGAGCCATCTGTATATACAATTAAGCCATCTTTTAAAGGCACTGAGGAAGTAACACGTGGATATATCACAGGGTGATAAGCCACAAACTGTAACAAAGGATGTTTAGGATAATGATTATCAATTTTTCCAGGAAACATCAAACAAAGGCTTTAAATCTGCAGTGGGAATTTTCAAAAAAAGGTCTAAGCCAATTAATATATTCTATGGAGAAGTGGAGGGCTTAAAAATATGTCTTTTAGCAAGCTGTTCTGTAACAGGCTCAATCACTGTCTTAAGCTTGTCAGAGGTCAATGGCCACTGAGGAACCCATACCGGCACCTCTGTCTTTTAAGGTATGGGTCGTGCTGCCTCAGTGGCACCTAAGAAAAACCTAGGCCCTGTCTTTGCCTATGAATCTTGGGCGTGGTTTGTCTTTGTCTCAACTGCCCTAGGCCCTGTCTTTCCTCATAACTCGAGGAGCCAAACTTTAAATTTAAATTTTCAAGTTCCCGTACCGCGTACGAGGTGGGGGGACCAGGCTTTAGTTTCTGGTTCCCCAACTCCCCCAAATTTTTTATCGTACCGGGGGGTCCTTTTTCCTTATTGAGTATTCCTAACTCCCCCATAATTACTTTACCGGGGGGTCCTTTTCTCTTATGAAGTAGTTTCTGGTTTTTCAATTCCCCCATATTTACTGGGTCCTTTTTCCTTTTCCTTATATTATGGCGCGCGCCTAACCTCACACTGCGCTCGGTTTCTGACATGCTGTCCCGAACTTTTCCTATCACATCTCACCTTTCAGCTATCAGATCTTTACAGGCTTTATCTTCTATAGAGTTCTTTAGGGTACCCTGTGCCATCTCAATACCACGCTGCCTAAGCAGGGAGTCTAGTGCTGTTACGATAGACTGGGAGGATCCCACGAACCGGTGGAAGCAAAAGGCAACCACGAAAAAATTCAACAGCACTGCCAAGACAAGCATCAAGGCCTCAAGAAACCCTTTCCAGAGCGGCAAAAATCCCAAATTAAAGTCCAGTTCAGACATACCTCTCCGAGCAACCTGTCTGCAGTTCTGAATCCACCTCGTCTCCGAGGGCCCTCTGGCGGTGCAAACGATGTTTAAATCCCGGGTTTCGGCACCAAATGTCCTGCGCCCACTTCTCGCCAGCAAGAAAAGACGCGGCACACACATAGGATCCTTCTGCAGTACAGCTTTAATGGGTCTTGAGGGAGAGCATTCAGCTTACGGAAAATGGAGGGGAAGGCAGAGAGAGGAGGGAGAGAGAGAGAGAGAGAGAGAGAGAGAGGGAGGCAGAGAGGAGCAGAGGGGTCCGGGGGCCGCGGCGCAGGAACCCGTGGCGACAGGCCCCGGCGGGGAGAAGGAAGGCGAGAGAGAGCACGAGGTAGGAAGCGCCCAATTTTATGCCGACCAAAAGGCCCCTGCTTTAGACGTATCATCTTCCTATAGGTTGCAGTCCAGTATCCCACATGACGCCACGGAAGAGGCTGAGAAACCAGTCTCGCGAGAGCACGCATGCGTTCTCTACTGACTCAGGCGGGTTGGCCAGCACCAGATAATGGCGCCACCTTGAGGAGTTGGAGCTAGCGGCCTCCAACACTGAGCAAATCCTGTGACTAGGCACAACAGGCAGGTGAGGCCACCTTCTAACCTTAGCTCGCTCAAGCTGTGTCAGCACTGGGCTAAGGCAGAGCCTCAGGAGACTTTATCCTCAAAGGAAAGACAGTCTCTCAGGCAAGACAAGACTAATTCACAAAGCAGTTAGGAAAAAAAATGACAAGGTAACTTAAAAGTACTGGATTGGTGGGTGCAGGCTGTCTGTGAGCTAACAGGAAGACAGGTTTGTATGCCACTGAGAATTGACTTGGCACTTAGAAATCTGTTATTTTCTGGAGTCCTCAATGCAAACCTACATGAAACTATTCTGGGTGGCAAGCAGAAGAGGAAATGGAGACCCACACAGATGAAATTGTTGCTTCATGTTCCTGTTACAGCAGACACACGACTTAGAAACACTTCAACCTGCTCCTAACTTCATTTGAAAGAGACTCTGCCTTTTCCTGTTAAGTGGTACATGTGTACGCGAGGTGGTGCCTATGTGTGTGTGTGCGTGTTTGTGTGTGTGTGTGTGTGTGTGTGTGTGTGTACTCACGCACGTGATCTGGCTGGCACTGTGACACATCACAGACCATGTAGCTTTTCTTTCTGCTTTGTAGATTGTCCTTCCCCTTGAACATTATCTTCCCTTTGTGGACATGTCTGGGTCCCTTCCACTTCACTTTTTACAAGGATACCACCCACATTGGATTAGACCATCCCCCAAAGGCTTCATTTTTAACTGAATTGCCGTTCATTTCCTTACTTGCTTGAGACAGGGTTTTAATGTGCAGCCTTGGCTAGCCTAGAACTCAAAGGATCATCAGCCTTCATCTGCCTCTCAGCCTGAACTGCCATTTTAAAACCTCATTTCCAATTACAGCGATGTTCAAAGGCATTGTGGTTTACAGTATCTCCAGACTGGAAGGGGACACAATTCAGCCCAGAATGGTGTTAGACAAGCCTTGGTGCATCTTGAAATTATATCTCAGCTTTTCTTCTCTATCCCATCCCCAGGACTCCCTGTGACCGTTTACATCCCAAGTAGTCTCTTACCTGGTGCTGCTGTGGCAGCTTCTCCAGGCTGGATTGGACTCCAGGCAACAAGGGCTGCAGTAGCCCCTGGTGGGCCTTCTGGGAAAACACAACCACATAAAGCAAAGAAAGGGGAGGGGACCAGGAACCAGAGTGGGGGGCCCACAGAGGAGGGAATAGGAGGCTGAAAATAGCAAGGGAACCCACAGGCATGCAACTGGATCTCCAGAGGAGCTGTGGCGAACACTTCACAAGAAATCCAAAGCCATACTGAGGTGAGGCCCATGTCCACAGCATGTTACCTCACATCCCAGAATCCCAGTCAGCTCCTTTGTAAATTGGGGACATGAGGAGCCTACACTTGTCACACTGTCATCAAGATCCCTCGAATTAATTTTTATAAAGCAGTGACTGATACACTGTAGGTGCTATCAGGAACACATTATAACTTTTTACAACTTATTTGTTTGTATTTACAGCCACTGTGTGTATATGATGTGAGTAGATTCTTTCCTTCTATCTGTATGTGGGTTCTGAGGACCAAACTCAGGTTACCAGGCACGCACACTAAGGGTTTAGCCTGCTGAACCATCTCACTGCCCCCTCATGGGGCTCTTGCTCTACAAAGGTATTTGAAAATTATTGAACAGTCATCTAGTAACCCAAGATGGACTGTGTTGAGGGCTGGGCAGATCCTAAGCTTTCTCAGCGGCCCTGATGAAAACACAAAAGGAACCTAGTTTTGTGTCCTTGCTCAGGCACGTACTTGGCAAGGCCAGTCTGGGAGACCAGGGCCTCAAAAGTGTTAAGTTTCAGTTCCTGGGAACTTGGCTTTTCCCATGAAAAGACTTGGAATTTTCGGTTCCAAGACTACTGTGTGCTCGGTCTGTAATGCTCTTGAGATGCCTTATATTCTCCTTGTCCAACATGCTTGATCAGCCCAGGCTGATTTTGTCCCACTGCTAACTCTGCCCTATTTCTCTCCTGGAAACAGTACATAAATAAGATGCTGTGCTTCTTAACATGTTTGCTTAGCTCAAGACATGGCTTGCACAAGATGTTCTGGTCACAAACATCTTCTCTGTCCTCTACCTTTATTCGCCGATCTCCTGGTCCTCTCACTCAGAACCCTGTCACTGAAGAACGCTGCTGGTCCAGGTCAGGACCGTATTGTTTCCCTTTGGTTCTACAAAAATGTAAGGGTTGGGGAGATGGCCCAGGGGATAAAGCGCTTGCTGTGCAAACCTGAGAAACTAAATTTAGATCTTCAGATCCCACCTACAAGTCAGATGAGGCAGCTCCAGCACTCCAGCAGCAAGAAGTGAGGCACAGACAAGGGACCCCAGGAAAGCTGAAGGCCAGATAGTCTGTCTTATGCAGCAGTGACCAACAACACAGGTGTAGAGAGCCGCGTGGCCGCACCTTAAAGATGGTGCTGGCTTCCGCCTTTCACCTTCCCAACAGTGAGAGCTCTCCGAGATAAACAACTCCTCATTTGGCTAAGGCTAAGCTCGTGGCTTGCTTCCAGGTGTGGCTTGCTTCCGTGCACTGGATCTATTGGCATGGCCCACGTGGCGCCCCGTGACTAGCAGTCCAGAGAGTATATAGCTGGGAGCGGGTTTTCCCCAGTGGGAGAGGCAGTAGCAGAAGTAGGAGAGGCAGTAGCAGAGCAGAGGCAGTAGCAGAGCAGAGGCAGAGCAGAGGCAGTAGCAGAGCAGAGGCAGAGCAGAGGCAGAGGCAGAGGCAGAGCAGAGGCAGAGCAGAGGCAGAAGAAGTTTCAAGGTCCTGAATAAACCACTGAAAGAAGAGCCTGGTGTTGCTTTGTCCTTGTGGACGAGGGTGTGCGCAACACACAGGCATAAATGAAAAACAAAATGTAAAACGTAGTTGTAGTGTTGTTAAAAACAGCAGGAGACAGACCTTGGTGGGTGGGAGCCAAGGTGCCCCACAGCTAAGAGACAGAGACACCATGCAGACAGCAGTCCCAGCCGGTGGGAGCCTGGGGTTGGGGAGACACACCTTGCAGGTGCTCATGTAAAAACTTTTATTAGGGGAAAAGGGAGGGGGAAGAGAGGAAAAGAGAGGGGAGGGGAGGGAGAGAGGATGAAGGTGTACATGACCTCACAGCAAGAGAGCCAGAGAAAGGGGAGAGAGTTTTTCTTAAAGGGGACTTTCTCAGGACTCGAGGCAGGCTGAAGTATTACCTGCTTATTGGTCAGGACTCCAAGAAGCGGGTCTGAATGCTAACATTTCTCCCTTTTGGTTGTTATAAAAAGGTAAGTTATGGATAGTGAGGAGAGGGAGTGAGGGAGTCAAATTCTGGAGACTGCTTCCTGTTTATTTGGGATGGAGTGGGGAGGTCACCCTGACAACCTCAGGCATCCGCTCCTTCAGGGAGCTGAGAAGACAGGTTACTAGGAAAAAAAAAATAGATTGCTATCATGGGCCCCATGAGTGGGGCTATCCATGGGAAGAGTGGTAACTGCCAGAAAAAAAGGGAGCAGAGAAGAAGTGCCCTGGTTGTACAGAAGAGACAAGGATGGATGAGTGAGACATGAGAGCAGGTATCCAGGTTCCGGTGGCTGGGTGGGTGCCCACCAGCAGTGAAGTCCCAGGAACTTGGTGAGCTGGCAGGCCAAATTGAGGGGATTGGTCTAGGAGTATGAGAGCCATCACATCTGCTATTTCCCTGGAGGTTGCAACTGGCTGTACAACAACTGGAACAGATTTATATCTTGATGTCATAGAAAAGTCTGTGGCTTTAGGTTAAAAGGCATGAACATTTTTCCTAGGGTCTAGGTTTCAGCCTGATAAAACTCACCTTTAAGTCTATAACCAGAGAAAATAATAATCTGGCTATATATAGTCTTGTAGAAAGATCTGGTTGTCTGATTCTGTCAAGCTGACAAAATAGGTAGCCTAGCTGTCAATACTATCAGAGATCTGAGACGGATAAATTATACCAAACAGCTTCGGAACCTATTAAAAATGACAGGGAACAGTCTATATCCAGTTAGCTATACCCAGGCCTTCATAGCATTGGAGGAGAAATATCAGAACAGCATTAATCTTCAGCCACCAGATCCATAAGGTGATGGTTTTTCCCTGGAAGAGGGACTGGGGAAGACTGACCTTACTTTGTCTAAGTAAAAGAGGTGCAATCGATTCTCCAATGTCTTACTGCTTGTCCACAGTCTGGGCTGGGTGCTGCATTAGGGTGTCTTGCCCAGTGGTTAGCATTGCCATAATCCAGGTGGAGACATCCCTGCTGGAATCTGGGAGTCTCTGTCTGATATAATGTGTCAGCTCTTGCCCCACTTTCAGACCATGACTGATGAGGGGAATGAGGATTGGGAAGAACCAGAGACAGAACTAGATGGAGACAGAAAAATTAGAGTTGAGGGGGCTCTCGGCCTTGGGTTTACTTCTCGGTTTCTCTTTATACACAGAACAGGAAGGGCAAAAGACATACCCGTCTCAAGGACACCATGGTTCAAAGTACAGACAAGCCTAATTACTTTCTTAATTCTCAAAATATCCAGTAACCACTCTTCTGGCAAAGCCTCCTGAAATACAGCCTTGGGGGGCAAGACTTCTGGTGAGCACGCCTTGGCCAAACATCAAAACCAGTTCAGACTCTCTGACCTGGAGTCAAGATGGAATCGGGCCACACTATGGAGTCACTTGTGGGCTCCCACAGATAAGCTTTTAATCCATATTTTAAATGCCATATTCTGCAGATCTCTGAAGTATTTGAGGGCTGCTTAGGTATATCTAGATAGCCAAGTTTGCTTCTAGTTACCTGTTTTAAGCTCAACCCTAAAAACATACACAAGGGGACTAACTAAGTAAAGCTTACCCCGTGTAATTAGTTTATATCAGCAGCACTTAACATCCAACTCCAGAGCCAGCTTTCGAATAAATATCAACACCATAAAACAATTTTAATATTATCTATACCAAAAAGACGTATGTACTCGTGCTGACCCAAATCTAGTGACCAGAGCTCAGACATGAATTCTGAGTCCTGACCAGCAGCAACAGATGGAGACAGGCTGCTGTCATCAGCAGAGACAGCAAAAATATCCAAACCATTGGTGCTTCAGGTCCATGTTTGAAACTAAACTTAAGAATGGACCAGAAAACATAGACAAAACAACAAAATAGGGGAACACAGTCTTCAGGAGAAACAGACTAAACTTCCACGGACAGACCAGAAGATATTTTCTCTAGAAATAGCTAACTTCCCAAGAAGGCAAGCAATGTGGGAATGTCTTTCTGTGTGCTGTGAATATCAATCTTTAAATAAAGGAGCTGTTTTGGCCCATGACAAGCACCATAGAAAAAGTAGGAGGAGGAATCAGAACAGGCAGGAAGAGCAGGGCAGAGTCAGACAGACCAAGCCAGAAGCCCAAAGGAGAAACATGTAAGGAACACCGGTAAGCCACGGGCCACGTGGCAAGAAGAATTAATAGAAATGGGCTGAGTTAAGATGTAAGAGATAGCTAGCAATGTGCCTGAGCCATAGGCCAAACAGCATGAACTTAATATAAGCTTCTGAATCATTTTGGGGGCCTGAGCAGTGGTGGGCGGCTAAGGACTCTAGGGCTGCAGGTCTGTGGGTCTGGACCTCTTGCCACTTGGGACCAGGAAACCACATTGTAACAGGCAAGCAAAGCCTTTTCACAACCTTTCAGGCATTTTAGTGTTGCATACACCCCTCCCCCCCACAACCCTGCTTCTACCCTAGCATGGGTGAAGCCCTGCCCACTGGCATGGGAGCGGATGGCTCAATAGGCAGAGCCAGGAAGGTTGCTCATCTGAAAATGCATTTCTGGAGTCCTTTCCAGCTTTATTGCCAGTCTGAGGCATCATTGACGCCCTAGAGCCTGAGAAGGAGGGAAAGGGTAGGATTGCCAAGGCACCACAACCCTCTCCCACAGTAGCTCTGGGAGGCAAGCCCATGATCAAGGCCTTCCCCGGGGCTCCAGGCCCCCACCATGCTTGACCCACGAACAGGAAGTGACTTACCATCCTTCCCCCTTCGAGAGCAGGCTGAGTAGAACGAGAAGAAAGAGCAGAAAGAAGGCTGTCAGGTGAAAAAACGAGAAAGCATGAATGTAGGCCAAGGGAGACTCTCTTTACATGACCCCCAATTGCTCACAGCGGTAAAAGTATAGCACGGCTTCCGTGGATGGGAGGGGTACAAGGAGTCACTACATGGGCGTCCCCAGGACTAAAGGAACGAGGAGCAAGCCATTCAGAAGGTGCTCATCACGCTCAACAGGGCTAAGCCAGAGGAGTCTCAGCGCCTGGTACTAGGTCTTTTGTGAGACCAGCAAGGAGGAAAACCCGACTCCAGGAGGGATCTCATCTACAGGGAAGGGTCAGAAAAAGGTGTCTCAAAAGCCACAGGGGCCTAAAGAAGCTGCAGGAGCCACAGCACCAAATGTTGTTGTTAAAAAGGCAGGAGAGAGACCTTGGTGGGAGGGAGACAAGGTGCCCCATTGTGGCTAAGAGATAGAGTCGGTGCATACAGCACGTATGTGGTGCACTCAGCTGATGGGAGGCTCAGAGAAAGACACCTACCTTGCAGGTGGTACTCACGTGAAAAGTTTTATTAGGGGGGAAAAGGAAGGAAAGAGGGAGAGAAAGAGGAGGGAGAGAGAGCAGAGGTGTGAGACCTTGTGGTAAGAGAAAGGGAGGGGGCTTTTCTTAAAGAAGACTTTACCTAGAATCATTGTCAGGAGGCCCGGTGGGCCAGGTATTACCTGCTTATTGGCCAGGTCTCCCAAAAAGCGAGTCTGGATGCTAACACAGATCTAAAGCAGTATGGTGACCCTGAGAATCAAATCAGTCATACCCAATAGGTAAATAGGTAAATGACCCTAGAAGTTCCATATGTCTGATACTGGGTGTGGTGGTTTGAACGTGAATGCCCCCATAGACTCATATGTTTGAATGCTTGGCCCATAAGAGAGTGGCACTATTAGGAGGTGTGGCCTTGTTGGAGGATGTGTGCCACTGTGGAGGCAGACTTTGAGGTCATCTATGCTCAAACTGGTAGTCTTTGTCTCTGCTGCCTGCTGATACAGAACTCTCAGCTCCCTCTCCAGCGCCATGTCTGCCTGTATGCTGCCATGACTTGCCATGGTGATAATGGACTAAACCTCTGAAACTGTAAGCCACTTAATTAAATGTTTTCCTTTATAAGAGTTGCCATGGTCATGGTGTCTCTTCACAGCTATAAAAACCCTAAGTCACTGTCAATGGTAGTGTCCCAGAAATTGTGATGTGCTGTGTAGCCTGTAAGGGGTCACTGCCCCACTATCTCCACTCACAATAGGTCCAGCATCCTTACTCTTCCCTACTGAACGCTGGCTCTCTTACCTTTCCAGTAGTGGGCTTCCTCCAGCCCTCCCTCTGTGGTACCCAAGTACCACAGAGATATGGATCTGGCATGTTCTGATGGGACAAACCAATCAGACTGGTTCTGGGTGCATCCTTAGTCCTGGGTGAAGAAGTTCCTAATGCCCAAGTAGATGAAGGCAGAGTAGCTGGAAGGGGTAGGGCAATAGCATCCTCTAGTGCCAAAAAGTTTTCCTCTACTTACTGCTATCTCTGTCTTTCTAGAGGGAAGTCTACCACGTAAGGCATTTGCCTGAAATTTCTCCTGTTTCCCATAAGATCTGGACCCAGTAACATAAATAACTGAAAAGCTAGACGACTTGGTCAGTACACTGATGCCCTCATGGCTTTCTGTCCCACAACCTTCAATTTTGTGATCAACTTCTATCCACACCAGCCCAGGCTTCCCTTCCCCCTGCCTGCTTTGGTGAACTACGTTTGTGCAGCAGGTGGATGTGGCACATGCCTCCGCATCACCTCAACCCTGCAGCTCTGCTCTGCCCAGCAGCTTTCAGAGTCCCATCCAACTAACAGGGCTCTTATTCCAGGAATTTTCCAATGTTTCAACAAGTTAAAAGCGACTGGCAAGGAAGGCCAAAGCTCTGAATTTGGTTTGGTGGCTGAATAAACCGAGAGCCGGAGACCATAAGACCCAGACCAGTATGTAGGTGAGCAGCCTCATGTCACACAGATCTAGATCCTGACGCCTTCAAGCTGAAACTGATCCTAAGGTTAATCACGTAGTCCCTGAAACTTGTATATTAAGCAATAACACTGTTGAATCTTTCAACATCTGCTTATCCCAGTTGCTCACTCTTCTCACAGAATAAAGGGAAGCAAGCAGATTCCCAAGAAACACCTGCAGCAGCTTTCCCCCAGAAAGAAGAAACACTAGGACAAATACACACACACACACACACACACACACACACACACACACACACACACACACACACACACACACACACACTTTATTATTTTTTTTAAAGACACAAACTTGTCATGTAGTTCTGGCTGCCCTGGAACTTTCAATGTAGACCAGGCTGATCTAGAACTCACAGAGACCTGCCTGTCTCTTCTTCCTAAAGGCTAGAATTAAAGGCATGTGCTGCCATGCCCAGCTGGGACAGGAATGTTTAAAAGAGATTTACTTTTATTATTTTTAAATTATATACAGTTATGTGTGTCTGTACACGAGTGCATCGCCCACAGTGACCAGAGGTGTCAGAATCCCCTACAGCCGTAGTTATACATGGTTGTGAGCCACCTGATTTGAGTGCTAGGAACTAATCTTGGGTCCTCTGGAAGAGCAGCAGGAGTTCTTAACTACTGAGCTAGTCCCAGCCAATCCCAGGACAAGAGTCTTCAAACCAGTTCCAGCCTGGCTACTCTGAGGGGTCCACAGCACAGCCTTTCCACCGCTGGGACAGGCCCTCAATTGTGTTCCGCAGCATCTGTGTCCAGTCATCCCCTCTGCGCATTGGGACCCAGCGCGTCTCCTTGTGCTCCAGGGCTAGGATCTCTGCAGGAGTCTGGGGAGTCAGCCCGGCAGCCTGGACTGCTTCTGGGAATTTGACTGCAGAGGCAGGGGCCAGGCAACACTGGGAGATGCTCCTGAAGATGAGGCGGGATGGGAGAGAGTAGGCAGAAGGACGGGGAGGAGAAGATGGGGAAGGAAGAACCAGGGGAAAGGTTAGGGGAGGCGGGAGGAAGAGCAGAGACAAAGACAAGGTTAGTACCTTGAACTTACTTTATCATAAGCCTGCAAAGTTGCCCGATGAAGACCACCATCAGGCATCGCTCCCCCCCCCCCCCATGACATGGGATATAGTTCACACATCTTCTAAGCACAGAGAAGAGCTGCCTCCGGTGCCCTAGACCTCACTGCTAGTACCTGGATTGCCCACTGTCAACCTTCTGGTAATGGTAGTTCACCGCTGTGGCTGAGTGGGGGCACAGTAGGTACTCATTCTCCTTCCAGCAGCGGCCCATGGTCTGCGTGATGGCTTCATCAGACACCGACGCAGATGTCACTGCCTCTGAAAGCTGAAGGGCCAGGGGACAGCATTGGGATTGGTGAATCACAGAAAGAGGGCTAAAACCCTGCTGTATACATGGCCACACCGACACTGGGAACTCAGATGAATGGTATAGACTGCATACTGACACAGCTCAGAGTAAAATCCACTTCTGAGTTTTGAGCCCACTTAGCAGAAGGATTTCTAGAAGTTTTGGGTACATCTCAATGTATGTATATCATGAATCAAGTTAGCACACAGAACAACATATGCCATGGGTGTTCAAACTACCTGTAGTATGAACACTACCCTGTCAGTTCCCACCTTATTTAGGAGCCCCTCCCCTGGGAAAACTTCTAGTACTCACAGGCAGAGGAAGACTCCATTTTCAATGCTCCCTGGTATGGCAGTTAATTTCCTGAAGATGGTTTGCATGCTTATAACATAGCAAATACCCAACATATATTCAATGGCACCAGAGACCAAATGGTTCATAAATTATTTATATAGATATTTTCTGGTTAGGGCTAGAGATGGCATCTGATTTTTTTTCCCCTTCTCATCTTCCTTCCCACCCCCACCCCCAGTTCTGAGGATTGAATGCAGGACCTAATGCATTTTAAACATGTGCTCTACCACTTAGATGCATCACTCAGTGGGATAACTGTATCATCTCTTTGTATTTATAGTACCTAACATAGATCTTAAACCATAGCAGATAGATAATATGGATGGATGAATGGATGGATGGATGGATGGAAGAGTGAATGAATACCCTTCCAGGAAATAGAGCATCCTGTGAGTACAAAAGGAAGAAATAGAGGTTATGATGTCCAGTTTTAATGGAGGATCTCACATAATGAGAAGGAATTGTGATGTCTGCACAAACCATGGGGCAAACAAATTAATGTTCGGCTATGTCAAAACCAGCACAGGGCTGGAGAGATGGCTTCGCTATTTAGGGCACTTTTTGCTCTTGTAGAGGACACAGGTTTGGTTCTCAGCACTAACATGGGGGCTCACAACCACCTGTAACTCCCACTCTAGGGGATATCATGCCCCCTTCTGGCCTCCACAGGCACTACACACATGAGGTGCATGTACATACACACAGATAAACATTCATACATATTAAATAAAAATAATGAAAACCTTTTTAAAAAGCAGTATAGATTCTAAGAGAGGGAAGTTTCACTTTGGCCTTTAAGGGTATAAGTCATCCCAGATAACTGTGTCCAGTTTTGAGAAAAACACTTTAGGAGGGACACCATGGACAATTGTATCACATAAGGGACATAAAGGAATTAGAGAGATTAAAGGAATTAGGAAGGCCACGTTGGTAAATAAGGATTCTCTTCAAGTGGAGGACACTGAGGTAAAATCCAGACTGTGCAATCTAGAAGAAGCACATTCTAGAACTTTGCAGTCATCAGAGCTGCAGTGAGGTAGCTCATTCCAGTCACCCAGTGGAGGGATACAGAGCCAGCATGACCACTCAGTAGGAATGAGGTACCGAAATTTAAGATATCCTGTAAAATAAGAACCCATTACCAGGTTGTCTTCAAATAAAACAATCCTTTCTAACTAATTTCCTAAAATAAACGACACTTATTTGTTAACTAAATATTGTCCTCCTTCTCTGCTAGAGAGACAGAGATAAGGACAAAGGAGAGAGAAAGGTCAGCAAGAGCGATAGTCCCTGTCCACACCGGAGGGGAGAATGACTTTGTCTTGTTGTACGGTTGCTGCTATTATCGGAAATGAACAATAGAAGTAGTAACGCACGGAGCTATCTATTCCCAGCAGTGTGTAAAGTACCTCCCATGTGTCTTTTCACCCAAATCTCACAGCAATCTTAGGAGAAAGGCATTCTTATTATCTTTGCTCTACTAATGAAGAAACATTTATAAAACTGGCTTATTAGTGTTTCACAACTCTAATTCTGTCAGTGTTAACTGTGAAAGTTCCTGGTTCACAGAAGATGCCCCCCAAACAGGTGTCCCTTCCCTCTGCCCAGACTTCCAAACCCCAGATCTGTCCTGTGGCTACATTCTTTCCTTCTTCCGTGGGATGCTTTAGGAGGCACAGAGGTCTTTGTGCTCACAGATAAGCCCTGGGGTAGGAGGGGGGGAGGAGGACACAGACTGTTAAATACACAGGGTTGTTCCTTTAAGGGAAAGAAAGTAATAACCGTAATAACTGCTGTCTACCTAGAAGGCTGGATGTGGGTGTGTTCTAGCCTAGTGACCTTTGCCCCCTGTGATAGAGACTTTCCCAGCACTGGATCCTCCTCTAGACCCTCTCAACAGTAAACCTATAGAACCAACATTTATAGACTTTACACTGTGTTTCCATGTAGTCACACCTGATCTGTATTTGGATTATTTTGTTCCTCAAGAAGATTTATGTATGCTTTGTTGTGCACACACAGGACTGAGTTCATCATCACAAGAATAATGTTTACCACATTGTGCTGTGCTTGAACACGCCTAAAATAAACCACTAGAGGTCAGACTCTGGACATTTGAACCAACATTATCTACTGAGTCCTGTTGAACTAAACGGCCTTCTTGCCTCCCTCAGATGTTACTCTGTTGGCTATGGAGGCTACAGAGACACCCCACCCCACCCCCACAGGCTATGTCCAGTGACCAACCTTTCTATGTAGTTCCTTGGGTAGGTGAGCACTTTGGGTTCTTTCAAACTGCTCCATAAGGGCTCTTGTTGCCTGACTGTCAGAGCCAGAGAGCAGCCAGAAGATCCTCTCCATGTTGTAGGGCACCTGAGTGGAGAGGCAGGGTATTAGGTCACCTTCATTCCAACCTTTACCCAGTCCTGCCCTACCAGCAGCTGCCCAGACCCGCTGTCTCCCACATATCCACCTGAATGTCCATAGCAGATGCCAGGGTTGGTTTGACAGCCTCACGCAGAGAGAAGTCGCCCTTCTGGATAGTCCTGTGGATGATGTCATTGTGGTTCACTGCTACAACCAGGCAGATGGGCAGGCCCATCTTCTGAGCAATGCACCCAGCTGGGGACCAGATGGGGAGACAACAGGATTTTAGGACAAAGACAATGACTTAAAAAAAAAAAAACAAAAAAAAAAAACCAAAAAACCTAAGCTTAATAAAAACAACCTTTTGTGCTGTTTGAAAATAATAGAGAGAGATGACAAGAGACCTAGGAGGGGGGAGAGGAAGACGAGGGTCACTGTGCCCTGCCTTCCAGAGGCTAACTCACATATGAAGTTTGGGGAGGCAACCCACTGCAGAATAGGGAATGGAGGCACAGAGGCCAAATATCTTGCCCGAATCCGACCAGACTGCAGAGGTCAGTTCTTTACGTTCCCTCTTGCTTTAGGGAGGTGTCTAACTGTTCACTGCTGACACAACAGGCTAGTGGCACAGCCTCTGGGGCTTCTCCTGCCTGTCATCTTGCTGTGGAAGCATGGATATGACAGCTATGTGCTACTATGACGACCAGTACTATGTCAGACTTGGGTGGCAAACACATAATCTACTGAGTTCTCTCTCCAGGCCTGTACTTTTTGGAGAGAAGGGGGGGGTGCTCACCAATATCACCCTTAAGTTTGTAAAGAAAGCCCAGTCACACATTTATTCCACTTGATCTTCATGGAAACATTACAGTGCCCATCAGAGATGAAGAAAAATGGAAGCCCAGGAGGACCCAAAGACTTAAGGTTGAATGGGTTCTTAGGAAAACTGCCAGATGGGAATGTCTTTTATGGGTATTGCCCATGTTTTATTCTGTGCCAGGTGCTAGAGGGCACATCTAGAGGTGGCATCAGTAGCTTGAAGATGACATGAAAGGGAAGCACACTAGGTGTCACCCTCTGAGTACTGGGGAAACTAGTCGTTCTTGTCTAACTGCCAGCCAACTGTTACTTCTGTCTTCCTATAAGAATACTGTGATGCTTTGGCCATTTCACCTAACTTATCCCTGGTGTCTAGAGAAACGATGTCAGAGACGGGGTTACCGGAAATACTGTTGCTTCCTTAAGAGATGGCAAGGATGTGGACTCCAGCCTATCAGGGCCGTCAACCTGGCTCTAACTACCAACAAGCTGTGTAAACAGGAGGCAGTTTCTCTGCGCCCGGTTCCTCATTCTAAAATAGCAAGGACAGCACAGGTGGACACTGAAAACAGGGCTTCCCTATCTACAGACTCAGATGACCACGAATCAAAACTATCCAGAATAGGGTGTGGTGATACACCCTATAATCTCAGCATTTGGGAAGTGGAGGCAGGAGGATGTGCACTTCCAAGACCAGCCTGAACTATACCGAATTCAAGAGCACCCTGAATTACACAGTGAGAACCTTCTCTCAAGAAAAAAAAATTCCACCTGTATTAAACACACTCCAACTCTTTCTTGCATAAACCCTTTAAAGCATAATGGCCATTTAGATAACATTTGCATATTATATGTCATTTTATATCATCTTCAGGCGAGTTAAAGTACTCATGTGCATGCGCATAGGTTATATGCCAACACCAAGCCATTTTGCATAACAGACTTGAACATCTGTTGATTTGGGTATCTGCAGAGGTCTTAGAACTATGTCCATCAGGAGACAGCCATGTCACCCTTAGTCCCATGAAATCATCAACCCATGAAAAGCATTTATAACAGCAGCACCTGGTGCATAGTTAATGTTTAGAATGTTCGTTAGTATTCAGTGCCAGGCATCTGGACATCACTTTCCCGGTACAAAGCTCATGGGCACCCAACAGTCAGACTTGCTCCTCACAAGCAGCTCTGAGCGTGTAATCAGCCAGCCTTTTACAGCTGAAGAGTTGAGTCTAAGGAACTCTTTAACAATCGTTCAGCTAGGAAAGGGCAGAGCCGAGACCAGACTCCTGATGCCAGAGTCCTTCCCACTTCACATGGCCCCAAGGACATGAGAACACAGTGTGCCATGGCACAAAGCTGGAGTCCTTCAGCAGGCAGTGGGCAGAGCAAAGGGCAAACTTTGAGAGAGGACACTGAGCTATGTTTGTATTAGCTGCTGTACAAGTAAGCACAGACTAGGCTGCTAAAATTCCTAGGACTGAGTCCTCAATTTCTTTCCTCTTCAGGATTCTGGAATGTTCTGCCTTAGCCTCTGCAAGTTAGAAAAAAAAAAATCTAGGGTATCCCATGTGGTTTTCTGTCCTCTTTAGAATAAAAGACAGCTTGAAAGACTAGAACTCTCTGGAAAGTCCACTTGTAACCCAGGGTCTCCTTACCTGCAAGGTTACCCCCAGCTCCTGTTGGCACAACCACCTCCACAGGGGGCAAGGGGTTCTTGTCCAAGGAGGGTGCACACTGGAAATACGCAAAGAAGTGGTGTGCCATCTGCACCAGGACCCGAGACCAGTTGATGGAGTTCAAGCTCATCAGGTTGTGCCTCTGGACAAAAGCCACATCAGAAAACACGGCCTTGATGGGTTCATCAAGTTCATCACTGTTTCCTTCCACTGCCAGGGAAGGAGAAAGAAGCTCTCAGGAGCAATAGAAACCCCCAGTCACTGGGCTCTGCCAAGGCCCCTCCTAGGATGGACCCATCCTCTTCCATCTGGTCCAGCCTTGGCTGCCTCCATTTTTTCATGGCTTGGCCTGGCTTTCCAGGCTCTGTATAAGCTCCTTGGTGATAGAATACAGGTCTCTTCTGGTGACCCTGAGTATCTGTCCCCATTTGGGAGAAAATAAAATGTGGTCAAAACCATTTCCAATGATCTTACATTCTAGAAAATAAGATATAAAATGTCAGCTCTTTGGGATATTGGAAAAAGAATTCCCTTGTATTCCAAGCCTTCACTATTCCAGGGAATGTCCACCCAACTGAAAGATGTGAATCCTATTGGGGCTGAGGTGGTGGTGGTCACTTCTCCCTGTGGGTGAAGTGTGGGTGTCCCAATCCTTATTCCTATGTGCTAGGTAAGCTTACTTGGGCAGAATGTCTCTGAAGCTGAGCGTGTACATTGGTTTTATTTACGGGGTGAATTGCTAGGTAAATTATCTACCAGTTTAACATATCAACACCCCAATCTCGCTGCCTCGATAACTGCACCAGTATTGACCCTTACCTGAAACCTGTATCTAATTCTCCACTTAGATCCATACCTCAAGGTTGGGTGGGCTGTTTGTGAAGGTTACTGGGGGAAATACCAGGACAGCTGGTCAGGCTGTAAGCCTTTCTCTCCTCACTTACTGTACAGCAGCAATGATGATGGGAACTATCTGTAACCATGTGTAAACCCCAAGCAGCCTGATCCATAGGGGTAGCCCCATTTCTTTGCTAAGGCCAAACCAGTCTGTGCCTGGTCTGCCCATGGGGTCAGGAGTTGGGTCCAAAATGGACATATGAGAAGTTCAGGTCATTTTTGCTGACATGCTAGAAGAATGACCCTGCTTTTAAGGAAGAGTCACAGGAAAAGAGAGGCTTGGTTGCCTTAAGTCTCCATACTGTGACCTTAAGAGGAAGAGGCCTAGGATTGGGGAGGGCAGAGCAGAGACTGGGAAGTACGTGGGTTCCTGATGGTAATGCTGAGTCTCAGAATCAACCAAGCGACATCCTACTTCACCCTTGGACATCACAGCTACAGAAGTTGGAAACTGTTCTTTCAGATAGTCTGAGCTGGACTTTCTGTTACTTCCAGCTTTAAAAAAAATACTCTAATCAGGAAACATCTAGTGACGACTAAGTGCTTGGTGCTTAAGAATCACACAATGCACATGGGAATTATCACCTTTATAAACTCAGTGGCGGGTAAGACACTTGGCCTGTATCTTTGTTACTTCTTTATTGCTATTATAAGACACTATGACCAAAGCAACTTGTAGAAAAAGGAGATTTGGGAGCTTATAGTCTCAGACGGTTAGAGTTCATGGTCTTTATGGCTACACTGGAGGCCAACATGATGCTTGCTGGGGCAATAGCAGAGAGTTTACATCCTTGCCCACAAGCACGTGGGAGAGTATAGAGGTGTTAGGCTGTTCCATTGTAAATAATTGTCCCTGCCTATGAGTTTAATAAAAAGCACTGGTTGGCCAAAGGCAGACAGGAAGTGTGGGCGGGGCTATCAGACTAAAAAGACTCTAGGAACAGGCAGAACAGAACAGAATGCCAGGGAGAAGCCAGAAGAAGCAGAGGACAACTATGCTGCTCTAAGAAAAGGTATCGAGCTGCATGGCTAAACAGGATAAGAGTCATGGGTTAGATTAAGGGTAAAGAGTTAGCAAGTTATATGCCTGGGCCTTAGGCCAGTCAGCCTAAAACTATTGTAAGGATCTGTGTGTCTCTGAGGGTGTGTTGTTCTGAGGGCCTAAACCTTGAGGCTAGCCCGAAAGTCTGGGCCAGAAACCTCTTACTACAGGAGGGAGGGAGGGAGGGAGAGAGGGAGGGAGGGAGGGAGGGAGGGAGGGAGGGAAGGAGGGAGGAGAAAGGAACTGCTATGGGCTTTTGAAACCTCAAAGCCCACTCCAGTGACACAACTCTATCAAGGCCATACCTAATCTTTCTCAAGCAGTTCTACTAACTAGGGACCAAGTATTCAAATGTATAAGCCTATGGGGACCATCCTCATTCAAAGCACCACCTTCCACTCCCTGGCCCCCATGGGCTTGTAGCCATATCATAATGCAAGATGCATTTAGTCCAACTTCAAAAGTCCCCACAATCTTTCACTCTCAAGAATGTTGAAAAATCCAAAACCCAACTCTCTTCTGAGACTCAAAGCACTCTTAACTGTAACACCCTGTAAACCCTCCAAAAATCATATATTTCCAAAATGCAATGACACATGTATTTTGGCATATAAGCATGACAGCCTGAGCTTAATCTCTGGTGTCTTTCCTCTCTGGTAGAAGGAAAAAAATGACTCCACAAAGCTGTCTTCTGACCTTCATGTGGCCACTGTGTCATGTGCATTCTCCTCATCACACACACTCAACAACGATGATAAACTAATAAAGTTTAAACTCAGTGTCCATGTGGTTCCTCCCTACTGCCTAAGCTCACAAAGAGAAAAGACATCTTCCTTGTTGGCCCCTTAATCTACATACATCCTCATAACAGTCAAACCAGAAGCCTCCTAAGAAGAAAAAGAACATGAAAAAACTAATGTCTTTAAAACCGGTGGAACTATTTTCTTGATGTACAGAACATATACAGAACAGAAACACCTTAGTCCTAGTGACAATGGTGACATGCTACACTTATCATCAATCACACATCTGCTACTAATTCACAGGCGGAAAATGCTCTCCAGGGCCCAGGTGAAGATTCCAAAAGTCCTTCACTGTATCCATGCAAGGCAAGAGAGAAGGGCTGTAGTACAAAAAGCAATTCTCTGCTTTAATACTGAGAAAAGACATCCTAGACCCATGACTGTGAAGCTTGTCACGTGGGAAACAGCAGAGGCCCTCAGAAGCCCGAACACTGTTCGTAAAGTCTGACAGTGACATAGGAAAATGCCGCCAGGTATGGGCAATTATGAAGGCTGATGTGTCGGGGTCTGCCAACAATTAGCCGAACCACAGACTCTACATTGGAATGCACATGTACTTGTCAGAGTAAAGAGCAGAGGACCCTTTTCTCTGCACATTATTGATGCTGCTCTTATGGTTAAGATTTCTTTCCAGTGTCAGAGCTCCTTGTCAGTGTTGGTATATTAACATCAAATCATCCTCTATGGGGTTTGCCTTAGTTACTGTTCTATCATTGTGAAGAGACACCATCCATGGCCAAGACAATTATAAAAGGAAACATTTAATTGGGGGTTTGTTTACACTTTTAGAGTATTAGCTCTAGGTCATAATGGCAGCAAGCAGGAGCAGTGGCTGAGATTTTATATCTGATCCACAGGCAGAAGGCACGGAGAAACACAAAGAGCGATTGGGCCTGGCCTGAGCATTCTAAACCTCAAAACCTATCTCTATTGACACCTGTCCTCTAACAAGGCAACACCTCCTCATCCTTCCCAAACAGTTCCACTAATTGGGGATCAAGCATTCAAATAAATGAGCTTATGAGGGCTCTTCTCATTCAGATCACCACAGGATTATACCAGGAGCCAGGAAAGCTGTAGAATAAATTATATTTTATTTTTATCTATTTTAAAATTTATCTTATGTGTATGGGGTATTTATCCACATGTATGTCTGTGTACCATGTACATATTCAGATCTCACTGGAACTGCTGGTACAGTGAGTGGTGAGCTGCCATGTGGGTGCTGGGAATTGAACCCCATCCTCTAGGAGAGTAGCCAATGCTCTTAACTAAGCCATCTCTCCATCACCTTTTATTGAAAGAATGATTGATTGATTGACAGAATATTTCCTGTGTATCAAGTTAATCATCAAAAACCATGCCAGGTTGCATGGCCAAAGTGTGTAAAATTCCAAGATTCCTAAAGCTACTGTTGCCATGATAAAGCTGAAGTCTTTATTATACAACCAGCTGTAGTGGAGCTGGTAGCAGGCAACACCAGGCAGCTTCCTATTTTAATACTTGGCCCTGTTTACATGCATGGCCTATTGGTCTGTCCTCTAAGGAATGGACAGCATGGACTACCAATAAATACTTACATGTTCACTCAACCATAAAACTCAGTGCCCTAGAACTGGGCAAGTTTCTTGGCTTATGCTATGGTTCTGCATGGCTCCCTACACGTGACAAGTGGGACCTGCATGGAGGCAGCACTGACAAACACCTGAACCAGCTGCAATAGTTCAACACAGTAAGTGCAGGTTTAAAGCCACATGCCAGCTAGTGTGGAAAATTGTGAAGCCAGGAACTTGCCCAGAGCTAAGCTAAGGTGCTCTGTACATGACTAATCTCACTTAAAAAAACAGTCAGTGGAGCCAAGACCACAGGTGTCCTCCCCTACCTCCAAACACATGGACATTGTCCTTCAGCACTGTTGTCATCTGGAGCTCCTGGATCTTTGTGCAACGGCCTTTGGGCAACAGAACAATGATGTCCATGTTCTTGGATCCTCGAACACTCTCAATGGCTGCACTTCCTGTGTCCCCAGAAGTTCCTAGAAAGGAGACCGACCCCTCCCTTTAGAACAAGGGAAATAGCTAAAGAATGAAGTTGACCTTATAATATTGATGCCCAATGCAGCAACAATGGTTTTCAAATATTTGAAAGATTGATGCCTAGTACTTAGCCCAGGTCCTTGGATACACTGATAGAATTCAGGATATCAACAAGTATTCCGTACACCTAAAAATATCATTCTGAGAAGGATCCACAGAACTTCAACTGACTGACAAAGGGAACTATGATAATTAATCTTCTCAAGTTGACGGTGTTTAGAATGGCTATGAAAACACACCCCTGGATGTGTCTATAAGGGCATTTCCAGAATGGCCTGACTAAAGGGGAAAGACCAGCCCTGAACGTGGGTGGCACCACTCTAGGAGCTGTGGTCCCAGACAGAATAAGCTAAGAAAACAAGGTGAGCACCAGTATCCATGCTATCTGCTTCCTGACTGTTGAGGCTGTGACCAGATGCCTCAAGCTCCCGCCACCACGTCTGCCCACCATGTGAACTGTACTCTCAGACTGAACTGTGAGCAATGACCCTTCCTTTAAAGGGATTTTCCTGGGTGTTTTGTCCTAACAGTGAGACAGTTAATCAATACAGAATCCATGGCATAAAAACAGGTTAGAAACCCTTTAAAAACTGGTTCTCAACCTTCCCAATGCTGTGACCCTTTAATACACTTCCTCATGTTATGGTGACCCCAACTATAAAGTTATTTTTGTTGCTACTTCATAACTGTAATTTTGTCACTGTTATGAGTCGTAATATAAGTATCTGTGTTTTACGATGGTCATAGGTGACCCCTGTGAGCCATCAGATCCCCAAAGGAGTCACAATCATACAGGTTGAGAACTGCTTATCTAGAAGAACTGATAGCAGAAGTCTTAAAAGATTTAATAAAGGGTCTCCTGTTCATGGGCACCCTCCAGCTGAGGTGCTAAAGGACCCTGGCCCTCCCCAAAACACCCACCTACGACAATGGTGACATGCTTCTTCCTCTTCTGCAGGAAATACTGCATGAATTGAGCTGTGCAGGACAGGGACAGGTCCTTAAAGGCATATGTGGCCCCATGCCACAGCTCCAGTATGTTCAGCCCATTCCTCAGCCTGCACAGATGGACCACATCTCTGTGGCGGAATCTGCTGAAGGCTTGGTCAATCAGATCTGTGAGGGTAGAGATTGGACAGCAGTGAAAGTATTAGATCTTCAAGCTCTCTTTCTGCCTTTTTAAAGTGTTTACCTCCCATTGCCAGATAAAAAGTCCAGGAAACCTGATCTTACATGACATACTTAGGAGCAGAATTGTATAGGTCTAGAAAAATCCGAGGGAGTCCTACATGTACTAAGCTACTATACATTCCTCTTTAGAATTCCCCAGAGACTGTAACTGGCTCCGGAAGATGTCTAGTTTTCATCTTGTATACTTCTTCATTGAGTCTTTCTTTTTTATTTACCTTTCGCGAATGGGTGTTTTGCCTGCAGATATGTATATATATGATGTGTGTGCAATGCCTGAAGGGGCCAGAAGAGGGAGTCAGATCCCCGGAGCTAGTTACAGATGGCTATTAGCTACCATGTGGACTCTGGGAACTAAATCCAGGTCCTCTGGACTTAACTATTGAGCCATCTCTCCAGCTCATTCGAGTCTTTTTATAAGCACATATCATGGACCAAATAAGTAAGTTTCACCCTCCTAATTTTCTCAAGATGGAAGTTTTGTTAGTTTGTTCTTTGTAGTACTAAATCTCACATCTGTGGTGCCAGGACTTGGGCATGGCTGATATACAAACTTAGCCACAGTTTAGAACTAACTTTCTTGAATGTCTGTTGTGGTGTCTAAGTCAACAGACCTGATCTGCCCAGGTAACGGCATCAGTGGTGGTCACGTGACCAGTCCTTTCTCTTCCCAACTATAAAACTTACCATGACTCTGCAAGTCAGTTTTTGTCGATGCAATACAAACTCAGAGGCATCTGGGAAAACAGAACAGCAGCGGTGGTAGCCCTCCACCAGACCGGCTTGTAGGCAAGTCTGTGGGAATTTTCTTGTTTCATGACTGATGCAGGAGGTGCTCAGCTCCCTGGGGGTGGTGTCACCTCTGGTTGGGTGGCTCGGGGTGTGTAAGAAGGAAGGATAAGCACGCCATGAGGAGCAAGCCAGTGTTCCTTGATGGCTTCTGCTTCGGTTCCTGCCTCCAGGTTTCTGCCTTGACTTCCCACCCCTGACTTCCCTCAGTAATAGAGCATGACCTGATGTATGCTGAAAGGAACCTTCTCCTCCTCAGATTGCTTTGGTCATAGTTTTATATCACAGCAACAGGAGCTCTGACTAAAATATTACTCTATAGATTTTCTTCTTGTCACCTGAGAACCAACAGCTGTAGTCCCATATAGGCATACAGGAAAGCAGAATTCTTATATATCCACCCTGTGTTTTTTTTTTTTTTTTTTTTTTTTTAAGAATGAGAATGGCTCCTATAGACTCATATGTTTGCTTGGTCCTCAATTGGTGGAACTCTTTGGGAAGGGTTAGGAGGTGTGGCCTTGTTGGAGGAGGTGTGTCACTGGAATGGACTGGGTGGACTTTAAGGTTTCAAAAGCCAGTACCATTCCCAGTTAGCTCTCTCTGCCTCATGTTTATAGATCAAGATGTAAGCTCTCAGCTACTGCTTCAGTGCCAATGCTTGCAGTCTTGCTCCCTACCATGATGGTCACGGCCTACAACCATCCCAAGTAAACTCTTTTTTTTTTCCCCAAGTTGCCTTGATCATGATGACTTATCACAGCATAGAAAAATAACTAAGGCACCCCACCCTCTGATGCACAAATCTATTGATTAGGGTCTGCTTCTAAAATTGAGATCCTTGAAGGAAACTGCACATTTCAGCTTGAGACAACCTGTCCCAGGACACTCAACAAGACACAATAGTAATCTAGGTGTCTTGAAGAATGAGAGGCATTCACCAACACTCAAGAATTTGGGACGACTTAAAAGTCCTTCATCTTGATGTATTTTTCTAAAATAATTGTCAGTGGATCATTTTGACATTCATCCCACTGGAGACAGAACAGAGGAATGAAGAGCTCTGGACAGTCTAACTCTGAAATTCTAGAATCAAGGAAAAGGTTTGAGAAAGGCAACTAGGGATTTTCTAGAGGTTAGGTGATCAATTCACAACTCAGGGAGGGCTTGTGTGGTGCTGGAGCGGGGATGCTGCAGGAGGGGGTTCCTCACCATTTAGGTCCTGTCTTGGAACGAGCTCCAGGCCAATAAAGAGAGCACACAGCTCCTTCACCAGGCTTCGATAGGAAAGTGTGCTCCAGTGACGCAGGGTCTCTCTGTCTAGCTGTGGGAACTCCTCCGGCACGTAGAGGCCTCCATCTGGTGCATAGCCAGAGAAGAGGGCCTCCTCAAAGTTGACACGTGGGGCCATTCCTCGGGTGCTAATATACCACATGATCCTGAAGCCTGCAGAGGGAGAGAGGCAGCTGGTCTTCAAGCTTCCCAACAGAACCCACAGGGTAAGATGAGTATACACAGTCCTCTTACCTAACCGCTACTTCACCACTCACTGGGACATGTACCTCAGACATGGCTATGGCAGCCCTAATTTTAATTTCATCTCAGCTTTGCCCAGTCTTGCATAAATTATGATCCTTCTGGGCTGGAGAGATGGTTCAGCCATTAAAGACTAGGCTCACAACCAAAAATATAAGAATCATGATCCTTCTGATCAAAACAGGTAGTTCCACTGAGCCCACGACCTCAGGTACTAGAGCATGCTAGGAAAAGAGAATCACAGCTCTTACCAGTGACTAAGAAAACCTTGGAATGGAGAAAGGTCATAGCAATAGCAACTAGCTGCCATTTTTGGCAGGCTTCTTAGCAGAGAAAAAAAAAACAGAACATCTGATTGGCAAATGGTGGTGTGGATGTGAGGAAAGGGAGGCACGTATTCACTGCTGGAAAAAAAAAAAAAAAAAAACCCTGTGCAGCCACTATAGAAATCGCTGTGGTGATTCCTCAAAAATCTAGAGATGGATCTACCGTATGATCCAGCTATAGCGATCCTGGGCACATTCTCAAAGGGCTCTATATCATAGACAGAGACACTTGCTCACCCATGACTGCTGTTTTTCTATTCACCCGGGAGTGAGTTTTCTTCAAGGATGCAGCCTCTGAGAGGCTACCCATGCTCCAGAGTAGATGGTCCCACACCCATGTACTAACAGGGCTCGGTGGGGTTTTTTGTTTGTTTTTTAAAGAGCAAGGGCATGAAGTTGGGAGGGGAAAGCGGTGGAGAGGAACCAGAAGGGAAAGAATGGGGACAGATATTTTATTATAACATACCATAAGCATGTATGGAAACTAAATAAAATACAATTTAAAAAAAAAACAAACCAACAACAACCTGTAAATCCTGTGTCCCAGGAAACCCTCAATCCCAGGCAAATCAGGATGGTTGGGCATTATCACGGATAACCTGTGGCCTATCTCAGCCTAATTCTAGAAGGATAACATACTGCCTTGGAAACTCTCTAGTCACAGCTAATGGACTCTGGCTCCTGGCATGGATTCAGGGCCCTAAGGTCCTTAGAATGAGACAGAGATCACAGCAGAAGTTAAGGGTTCCAATGTTAAAGCCCCACATTGGGGGAAGGGCTGTTAATTTGACTATGCATAACTCTCAATACCTCTAAAGTCATTTCTACACCCGTGACGGAAAGAATTCTGTTTTGGTTTTCCTTCCTTTTGGCCTCTCCCCTGGCCCTGGAGATGAACCCCCAGGCCTTAGTCGTGGTTTCTTACTTTGGGTCCCTGACACCGGTGGTTCCATGGTGAGTTCTACATGAGCTCCCAAACACCACTCTTGCTGCCTACAAATGCATGCACATTCAGTTTAGAGACTGGTGTGCTAAATTACCTATCAGGCAAGTCCAACCTTTTGACATTGCAACATGACTTTGCTATCTACAGAGTTCAGGCCTCGGAACGGTGCCATCAAGTTTCAAGGTAAGTGAATAAATTAAATCATATAATGTTTTAAATTAACTTCACAATTTCGTTTTGGGTCTTATTCATAGCTATCCTTAATCATGTGTATTAGAAGTACCCGAAACCAAGAATATTATTAAATAGAACTGGGGTGGATATCATCATGCTGGGACAAGGGGTATAAACAGAAATGATTTTGGGAATCTGAGATATACAGTTGCTTCCCACAGGAATCCATGACAAAGAGCAAAATCCAGGCAACCCAAAAGCCTAATGCAGTGGATAAGCTATGCAGGCACAGCATCTCAGAAGGCAGAAACAGGGTCAGGAGGTCACAGCAACGCCTTCGGTAATCACAGGAAATTCCGAAATGTTGTAAACAGTGTTAGAGCCTATGCAAACTGGCCTGAAATCCTTGCTGCATAGCTTTATTGGACCGACTAAAGGAAATGCCACAAGTGAGCTATTACCAAAAACTCCAACCAACCAAACTGCTTGCAGATGCTGGGGCAGGGCAGAAGCAGGTAGGGATACAAGGATCAGCTACAGGGTTCATTTCCCCCAAAGCCTCGATCTCTGCAGAATGGACCACATGGTACCCGGGCACGGAGGTGGGCTCAAATTCTGCAATCCAGGAAAGACATGAACAAAGAACAGAAGCAAGGACCTGGCTTGAACTCAGCTTCTGTCAGCGAGCTTCTGTGAGCAAGAAGAAGCTGACCTGGTTAGCACAGAGGCCTAAACTCCTTGCAGGGGTAAGGGCTTTCTCGGTTCCCAGTCACTTAAAGGGACAGCATTCCCAGCCTAACAGAAGAAATCTGCAAGAAACACACCTGTCGGTTCATTTTGTTAGCAAAGCTCAAAAAAAGAATCATTTGCACTTTCGTTAGACTTGTGTGAGGGCTCTGGACTCAGACCTCCGCAGTACATTATTATGACAATTACTTCTTGGGACTTCTCTGGATTTTACTCCAGAATAGAGACAGGGCAATAAGCACGATAAATAATAACAGTGATTTCCGCCTTTGAGCTAGGACTGCGAGCCAATCCGGGAAGGCTTGGGGACTGTCCCCAGCGACAGATGGCTGCCCTGGGGGTTGGAGTTTAAGGCAGGGTCTGGGCGTGGGGGCGGGGACTAGACAGCAGGCTAGTTCGCAGAGGCCTAGTTCCACCCCCAGCCTCTGAACACTGCGTGCTGTCCTGGGTTCCGGGGTCTTCCTCGTACTGCCAAACCCCGGCTGCAGGGGGAAAACAGGAGAAATCCTGCACCCGTGCGGACTGCGGCCAGCCCAAAGCTCCGACTGGCCCGCAGACGTCGCAGCGGAGAGCGCGGGGGACGTTACCGTGGGGGCGCCGAGCTGCCTGGCTACCCGAATCCAGCGGCTGACGCCTCTGCTGTCCCGGAGGTTCCGACAGTTTAATCCCAAAGCTGGGAGGGGAGCTCCTCGGGAGGGCGGAGGAGGGGACTGGGGGAGGGACGTGGAGGAGGGGTGGAAGAAGGGGGCGTGGAAGAGAGAGGAAAGCTGCAAATCTCTTGTTCTTTGAGCGCTTCTCGGGGCCCTGGATTTTCTTTGACCAACGATCTTCGCTGCGACGCGGTAGAATACAAACTGGAAAAGTTATTTTTTGGTTTTTAATTTTATTTATCTATTTACTCACGAGACAGGGTCTCTCTATATAGCTCTGGCCTCCTGGAACTTTCTCCATCACTCTCCCCCACTACCCTTCTGGAGCTTTAGCCTACCCCCTGGTGTTGCCTATCTCTTCTTCCTCTAGTGGCCTCTTTCAGCCACCCACTTGTCACCCACAGCCTCTGCGAAGGTCTCACCCAGCTGCCACTGACTGGATTGGGTGGGTCTCAGATTCTCCTGAGTAGGAGACACTAAGATACTCTCCCTGCTCAGGGTATGGGATGGGTCTTCCGAACACAAATGGGGCCAGAGGCTTGTCATGGAGTTGATACAGGGGTCAGAGGAGTCAACTCACAGTATAGGTCAGTGGTGGACTGCCTCTAAAATGTTTCATGCTTTTTATGAGGCACATTTAATTATTCAGAGGCCAGGGAAACTGAGATTCACAAAATGCCACAGAAGTCAGCAGTGTTTGCTATACTATTCCCAAAAAGTCTTCATAAGCATCCAAGGACAGCTAGAATATTCTGTGAAGTTTACTTTAACTGCTCACCAGAGGGAGGACCTAAGGCCACAGGAACAACTGAGTTAGTCATTAGGAGCTGCTGCCTGGGACATTCAGCACAGGAGCTATTGAAGGCCAGGAAGAAGGCTGAACTCTGAGAGAAACCAGCACACTAGATCTGTGGCGTTCAAAATCTAGTTTGGATCCACATAAGAATTTCTTACAGTCTTTTAATATATGTGTAAATTTTAAAACTATACAGCAATTAGTTTTATCAAATAATCCGACTAGAGCTGGAGAAATGAGTTAGCAGTTCAAGCACTGGCCGCTCTTCTGGAGTTCAGTTTCCACCACCCATATGGCAGCCCATAACCATCTGTAATTCTAGTCAGGAAGGGGGCGGGGACCGACCTGACTCCCTCTTTTGAGCTCCACTGATACCAGGCATACAAGAGGTGCAAAGGCATAGATGCAGGCAAACCACTCTCACACACAAAATAATATAAAATAAAAATAAAATAAACAGACCAAGACACTCTTACTGACAATCTTGCCCCAAACAGATAAGGTAAAATTCAATGTAGCACTTTACAGGCTGTCCAAATTGATTTCAGTTCTGAGGCCCCACACATTATTTTTTTTAATGCATTAATTTTATTAAGATAATAAAAGGCAGCTGAAAGACACTATGGGATCCAGAGTAATTAAGCAGTGTGTTTTGCTTGTATTTACAACATGAATGACAGATCTGTGCAGAACCCAGAGTTGCTTTGATGTGGTGGTTAGAGGAGGCTGGACATCTAAGTGAACCCAATGGGGATGTGAAGCTACTGGAGCTTTGATCAGGGCTCACTGCTTCTCTGTCTCCTGTCCTTGAACTCTTGATTCAGTTTGTAATTAGCCATGCTGGTCTTGATTGTGTCATCTGCCAGCAGAGCTCCATGGTGGTATCTGTGGTTTGGGAGGTCAAGGCTAGAAGCCACTGCAGAACTTCATCCCAAAGGTTTAAACACAAGTGGCCACAACCTTCTTCTCATCCACTTGAATCTGTAACTTCATGACATCAGGAGGTGCCCCACTCACTAATCAAGTTCCAACTCCAGGTTTCATAAGGATCCACACCTTCTGATAGAGCCAGGCTAGAACAAGATACTGGGACAGACCTCAAAGCAGCTTCAGGGCAGACTCAAACAGCCTCTGAAGGTTCCACCTAGGCTGACTACCCACTCACTAAGTCCTCAAGGTAGATGACCCTGAATTTCTGGTCCTCCTGCCCCGACTTCCCATATGTTAAAGAATCTAGTGGTGTTCATTTGAGGAGAACCTTCTGGAGTTAGATGTCATAATGTTTGTGCACATTAATAAGTTTATAAAGGACTATGAGGTTGTGCATGCTAAGGAAGTAAAGTTTATGCTATATAAATTATAATTAAAGTTGCAAAACACACACACAAAGAAAAATGTCCAGGGCTGGTAGACTGAGTCCCAGGATTAATGTTGTTTCCACAGCCAGAATCCCAGGACTTATTGTTACCTATTACGTTCAGATGAATCTCAAAACTACCATCTATTCCAAGAGCTGGCAACCTGAGAAGACAGTGGGTTAATCAAACTGGATGATTTTTAAGGTTAGCATCCTCAAAATCTATCTTCAACTTCATTTATGGCTGACTGATTACACATGGCAGTGGGTCTCAACCCCAACAGGGGTCCCCATCAGACATTTATGTTATGATTCATAACAGTAGCAATGAAATAATTTATGGTTGAAAGTCACCACAGCATAGGAACAAGGTCTCAGCATAGGAAGGTTGCAATCCACTGGCAGAGAGAGGGTGGGGAGACGAGACAGTTGTCATTCTGGAGCTCAGTTTTTCTCTTCAGGTCAGGGTCAGCCCACCCCTGAGACTTGTGATGTCCTGATGGCCAAGTCTCTCTCCTTCTGGATCCTTCACTCCTGCCTTCTGTGAATATGTAGGCACAGGCATGTCTGGAAATGCAAAGTCAGTTAACTTTGCTGGTATCAGCCTTGTACTGGGCAGGGAGAAGAACACAGACCATCATCAGCAGTGTATACATTACTAAGGAAGTGTGATAACAGGACATGCTGATTCCCTATATAAGTGTGTCTCTTTAATGCACATTATGGGACTGCCCCAGTCCTTCCCTTCGTCCTTTATCAATGTCACTGAGAGAACAAAATAGTCAGAGAAGGATTTTCACTCCAACGTTGTCTAATTCACCAATAACCATTTCTAAATTCCTGAAGATAAACCTGAAGCCTCTTAACCTCCAAGTCATCTCTCCAGACCCAGAACATTTTTTTTCTTTTTTTAATATTTATTTATTTATTGTGTACACAATGTGCTGCTGGCACACATGCCTATATGTCAGAAGAGGGCACCAGATCTCATTATCTCATTATAGATGGTTGGGAGCCCCCGTGTGGTTGCTGGCAATTGAACTCAGGACCTCTAGAAAAGCAGTCAGTGCTCTTAATCTCTGAGCCATCTCTCCAGGCCCCAAAACATTTCTTATACATAAATATGTGCTTTTTCCTATTGCATCAAATAGATTCTTTCAATGCTGAATTTAATTAAAGTATCATTTATACAAGTCAGGGGATACTTTTAATATTTTGATATCTGATTTTACTCAATAACTTTGGAGATGGCAGCAATATATTTGAATATATTTGACACAACTTGTCTTGTACTTATTTCTACATACTTGTTCCATTGAAGAGGGTGTGTGTGTGTGTGTGTGTGTGTGTGTGTGTGTGTGTGTGTGTGTGTGTGTGTGGGTGGGTGTAAGAGAGAAAGAAAGAGAGAGAGGTGGGATGTATTTGCATATGCTGTGAATAAAGGGACTATTTTGGCCTATAGCAGAGCAGCTTAGAAGCAGGTGGGAAATCCAAGCATAGATACAGGAGAAGAAGAGCAGAGTCAGAGGAGACACAATCCAGCTGCTCAAGAAGAAATATGTAATGGAGTACTGGTAAGCCATGGACAACATGGCAAGACAGATGAATAGATATGAGTTAAGATGCAGGAGCTGGCTAGCAGTAAGCCTGAGCCATAGGCAGAACAGCATATCATTAATGTAAGCCTTTGTCTGATTATTTGGAACCAAACAGGGCTGCAGGTTCAAACCTTGGGCTAGGCTGGGCTACAGGCAGGAGAGACTCATTTGGATTGTGGGGCTAGGCTGGGCCAGAAATTTCGTGCAATAGTGTGTGTGTGTGTGTTAGTCTTCTAATATTTTAAAATACTTTTTGTGTGTATGAGTGTTTGCTTGTATGTCTGTACACCATGTGCCTGGTGTCCATGGAAGTCAAAAACAGACATCAGATTCTCTGGAATTGAAGTCACAGATATTTCTGAGCCAACATTGCATGCTGAGACTCAAACCTGGGTCCTCTGCAAGAACAGCCAATGGTCTTAACTGTTGATCTATTCTCTAACTGAAATGTGTACGTTTAGAGATGTTTGCTATCAAGTCTGGAACTGACTTCTCAGTTACATGCTGTTCCTTCTGCCCCACACTAAGCATCGCTGTGTGCATGAAAATAAGCCAAATTCAAAGTTATATTTGTCCATACAAATAGGAAAAATATACTTACCCAACTAGCCTCACTGATGCAGAATTGTTAGTGCTGAACTTAAGTGTTTTATAGTCTGTCTTTTTTTTCCTTATCTTCTGAAATTATTCACAAAGCAAATTTCTTTCAGAGGTAAGAGGCAAGTCTGATTTCCTTGGAGTGTTCAAATGTCTCTGCCTTGAGTCTAGTTTCAAGGACTTGTCAATTCAGACCTTCCCTCTGTCCAGAAATTGCATAGTACTTTGAGAGCTGCTGAAGAGATGGCTCGGTGTATAATCCACGTGCCATGCAAGCCTTAGGACATGAGTTCTAATCCCTACAAGAAAGCCAGATGTTATAGTGTGAATGTGTGAATCCCACAGTTCCTACAACAAGGTGAGAGGTGGAGCCAGGAGACTTTCTGGAAGCTCCAGATAGCTGACTGGCTTATGCATCATTGACAGACCCTGTTTCAAATAATAGTATTCACATGGATACTCTTGCATGTGGTCACACATTCAAGTTTGAAATCTTGTTGCAGACACTCCTCCCATACCTAAAGGTAGAGTGGCCATCATGACCAAGAAAGCCATAAGATGATGGAGGAAGAGAAACCATAGAAGATGGATGCCTGGGGTGTTGGTGGCTTCCTTGAGCAAGATCTACACTTGATGTGGGAATGCCTTTCTGTATGCTGTGAATATCAATCTTTAAATAAAGGAGCTGTTTTGGGCCATGACAGGCACCATAGAAGAAGTAGGAGGAGAAATCAGAGCATAGATAGGAGAAGGGCGGAGTCAGGCAGATCGAGCAAGCAGCCCAAGGAGCAACATGTAAGGAACACAGGTGAGCCATGGGCCACGTGGCAGACAGATTAATAGAAATGGGTTGAGTTAAGATGTAAGAGCTAGCTAGCAATGTGCCTGAGCCATAGGCCAAACAGCATAAAGTTAATATAAGCGTCTGAGTCATTTCTGGGGGCCTGAGCGGTGGTCAGCTGGGTGGCTAAGAGGTCTGGCACGGCAAGGTCTGGGCCTCTGGCCGCCCAGGACAAGAAACCACACTGCAACATATACTCACCTATTTAAACCTGTTTTCTCTTCCTGATCGTCAAACAAAATCCTAATTACCCCATTTTTTTGGTAGTTTGCTTTAATCTTTATTACATTCATTTTTTTGTGTATGTGTGTGGGCACACTGGCAGGGGCAAAAGACGACACTCGGAAGTCCATTCTTTTCTGCTCCCATGTGATCACAGGAAACCAGGATCAGGCAAATGTGTTTACCCTTCGAGTTATATTGCTGGCACCAACCACTAAATTTCTGTTTCTTGGCAGCTGACAGACAGAATGAAGAAAAAGAAAAGTGGGAAAATAATCAGAGGGACAAAAAGACGTTCTAAAAGTGGACTCTGAAAGGAGATGCTGTGCCAAGGCAAAACACCCTGCACACGTTCTCCCCGGAATGACACAGTTGCGCAAGCCCCTGGGTGAGCCTTCCCTTACCACTTAAGTTCAACCCACCAGTCCATTCAGTGTCCCTGGCTTTGTCCATGAGATGCACGGCCCGCTTTCCACGACTCAGCTCTACCCACCTCTACCTCGCTACCTCCTCATCCTGCCTCTTGTTTAGGCCAATGGCTTCCTTTGCTGGGTCCAACTTTTTAATTCCGTGAAGTCCTGTTTGCTGTTCTGCGTAGCAGGAGGAAAGCTCGGAATGGCATTGCCTGTAAGTAAGTAAAGCTTGTTGCTGTTTTGTTTTTCCCTAATGTTTTCTAGAAGCTTCCTAGTTTCCCGGTCTTACAGGAAGGTCTTTGATCTTATTTGAGGTGAAAGAAAGTTTGGGTCACTTAGTCTCTATGTTTGGTTAACCAGGCTGAGCATTCTGCAGCCTCTGAATCTTGGCCTTCTGCAGGGCCACCCAGGGGCCAGAGGAGCTGCTTGTAACCTCTAGGAGCCATGTGACTGAGCCTCATGAATTCCTCAAGGACTGTAGAGGACACACAGAACTATCTCAGCATTGTAATTTTGTTTATTTCCCTGAGATTACAACTTGCTAAAAGCCTGGATAGGAAAAGGGATGAGCAAAGCGCTGGCTTGAATCAATTAAATGCTTAATAAATCTTTGTAGTATGGGTAGAAAAACAAATAGATTCTTATATAACTGGGAAGATTTGGGTGAAGGAGACCAACCCATGTACCCCAAAACTATATATGGAGGAATCCATGATGTTAAATGTAGCTGCAATCCTTGACTTTACCATTTATCACAATGTCTATTTCTTATGTGTATTAAGGAAAGTGGGGTATGTAGATGAGAGTAGAGAATGGAGACGTAGATGAGGATGTTGTACCCGTGTCCAGGGACCCCTAAAGACCACTAGGGAGCTGGATTTGATGTAAACACATGAGGATCTGTTTATTGCTTTGGAGAGGTTCAAACGAACCCCAACCCGGGTTGAAACCCTTTGTTCTGGCTCAGCAGAGGGTTTTGGCCATGAGCCCAGAGGTGAAGAAGGTTTTAAAAAAAAGCATCCCAAAGAGAGGTGTTATACATCTTGGCATTCCAGACTGGGCAAAGGGGTATGGGGTTCGACAACAATTGGCTACACTTTCGGCGGGAACCCAAACCCTCAATCTGCTGGCTGAAGTTTTTGGCACAAAACTCACTTTTGACTCCATTGGCTGTCAGGTGCATTCTTGAGATTCTTTCTAGACTCAAAAGACCTGGACCCTGCCCTCAGGCATTAAATGCTCTTTTCTTAGAATGAAGTTTTGTAACAATAAATTTATGTCCTCATATTTCTCCCTCTGACTAGTCTCTGAGAGTTTTAATTATGAGAGTCTCTTGTCTCTAGTTTTATCTAGGTCTAGCTCCAAGGTGCCTGTGGACTTCCCGAGGCCCCAGCCTCAGCAGGCAAAATTATCAGTAAGGGCCACACTATTACTCTGAGGGTGTTGTTTGGATCTTTTTATTTTTTTACTCTGGAATTTTTTTTTTTTTTGAGTGTGAAGGAGTCTGCTGGTCTTGCATGGGAATGGTGGATCTAGGTGATGACTGTGGATATGGTCTGCAGAAAGGGTTCTAATGACCCTAGGTGATGCCTCTTATCATGGACCCAGTACCTGGTTGAAACCTCTCAGGGGGAACACTTGATTCATAGAGGGTCCTGACCTTGGGGGGCTCACTGGGACTGGGCCCTTCATGTAGCATCCAGAAGATCTTGGTCGTCTAGTTCTGCCAGCAAATTCACCTGGGGATGATGGGGCAATGGATGCTAAATATAAATTTAAATGGTGTTAGCCTCATCTAATAAGAGGAGTTCCTGGTCTTTACAAGGCAAAGGGAGCTACCCAATCTGTGCCAGCCCTGTCTACTTGCCCTGAACTCTGGGTTCTGTATGCTCAATGCATCTTTTAACTGTTTTCTAGAAAGGTGGCTAAACTCTGACTTACTTGGGACACAAAAGCCGCCCCATTGTCTGCCTATTATGGTTGGAAATCCATAACTGAGCAAGATGTCTTTAAGTAATGTTTTTGCCACTATTTGCACTGTCTCATGTTTGGTGGGAAAGGCTTCTGCCCATCTTGAAAAAGTGTCTAACAAAACTAGCAGATACCTGTAACCATACTTGCCAGGTTTTATCTCAACGAAGCCCTCTTCTCAGTAGGCTCTAGGCTTCCTTCCCCTGAGTCAAGACCCAGGGTTTTCAGGGTTGGCAACAGCATTGGTGAGTTGACAAGCTTTACAGTTGGTGACAATGTTTACAAGAAAGTCCTGCATTCTCCATGTTCCTATATGAGGGGATCAATGGATCTTGATACACAGTTTCTTTCCCAGATGATCAGGCAAGATGATTTTACTATTTGTAGCTCTCTACCACTCATCTGTGCACTGGGTCATGAGGAGGAGGGTCTTCATCCAGGAAAGACCTTCCTTAGCATACCCAGCAATTTCTGGTAGACTAGGTGCCCTGGGATCCACCAACACATGTGCAAAACTACATCGGCCAGCATTTTATCTTTATTTTTAATATATTTTTCTGAAGTCAGAAGTCTCTTTTTTTAGTATATTGTTTCATGCACATGTGCCATGGCTGTCGGTGTAGATGCTAACCTTCTTCCCTTGCCCTAGTTCTAATGCCTTAGTTAGGGCTATCAGCTCCACTCATTGGGCAGATGTCTCAGGTGGCATCAGCTCTGCAGTAGCAACTGCCGCTCCCGCATTTCTGCACAAAACTGTTGCCATCAGAATACCAGGCAACCTCTGCCTTGGGCAACAGGATGTCCCACCAGTCCGGCCTAATACTGCTGTGCATCTGGGCCAGGATCTTGGAGCAGTTGTGCAGTGGTGATTGGGCCATAGAATAGCTGGATTCAGAGCTGAAGGAGCCTGGAAAGTTATTGTGGCAGGGTTAAGCGACATTGTCTGGTTCTGAGTCATTCTGGCATTGAACAGCCACCAATCAGAGGGCTGCTTGAGAACTCTTTCAAATGCCTGTCGGGTGGTTATAGTGAGAGTTTGTCCCAATTGGGCCAAAGTTGCTATTGTGCAGAGGCAAGATGGCATCTAAACTCCCTTACCCACCTGGCGGTAGTGGGTGTGGGAATCTTAAGTTTTATCTTTTTTCTTATATCTGAAAGCCACGGCTGACTTTCTTCTAGGATGTACCCCAGGTATGTTACCTGCCCCTTGCACATTCGGGCCTTCTTGGCTGAGGTGCCGTACCCTAGGTCTCTCAGGGTCCGCAATAGCTGCTCAGTCTCAGCCAGGCTGGCCTCTCAGTCTGCAGCTGCAATCAGCAGGACATATTGATATTGTAACAGACTGATCTCTGGGTTCTGTGTGCATACTCACCCAGGTCCTCATGCAGAGCTTCCTGGAAGATGGTGGGGGAGTTTTTGAATCTAAAGGCATCACTTGGCTTTTTTGGTGTGTTTGGTTTGGTTTTTGCTTGTCTTTCTCTCTAGCTGCCAGATGTCTAAGTTGCCCCAGGCGCTCTTCTGATTTCCTAGTAGTGGCCATCAGTACGCTAGAGAAGTGAATATTTTCACACCATTTTTTTCGTCTGCGCTATATTTTAGTGTGTATTTTTTTATTCGTTTTTATTAAATCTTTAACATTTTTAATGAAAGTCAAAGTCATTGCAGTGGCATTTTCCTGGGTCCCAGGATCGTAGGGCATATGCCTCCTGGAGGCTTCCTGTGTTTTATAAGTGTTGCTGTTCTCTCTCTCATATTCTCTCTGTCCTACGCTACAGAATCTATTTAAATTCACAGACCAGCTTGTGGCTGCATTGAGACCCGCCAGTAGAGACCGACAACAGACTACAGGACTTATTTTACCTTCAGCCACATTATAATGTCACAGCGGGTGAATTAGGGGAAAGGCCGCATCTGTGATAGCCTGGTTGGCTGTGGATTTTCCTGTGGTGCCCTGAACCAGCTTTCGAGCCTCAATCTGTATCTGATCTCTCTCCTCCGCCGTGAAGGGGACCCGCAAAAGCTGTGCACGGTCATTTCACATGGAGACAGCTGCACCAGGGTCAGGGGCGTAAGGAGGCAGGAGGAGATCTCATCCTGTGTGCTGCCTCCCTGAAGGATCTCTGGCCTAGGAGCCAACAGGATTGTAGAGGATGAGTTTCTCTCTATAGCTGCCAGGACCTTGACCTGTCAGGGCAAGAATGGTTTAATCTAGCAATAGGGGTCTTTTACTACGTTTTTTGTTCTGTTTTTGCTTTGTTTGTTTGTTTGTTTTAGATTATCATGTAAGGCTCTTGGTTGGGGTATTTCACTCACGGTCTGAAGACTATTTCCTCTACTACCCCTATGAGAGCCAAATCGGAGATTTTTTTTTTTTTTTGAAGGCCAGTCCATGCCAGTGCTGGACACCCTGACCTGCAAAAGATGGCAAGTTTAGACTTTTTAATCATAACCAAAGATTATGAGCATGTGTATTAGCATCCTGATAATGAGTTAAGAGTAAGTCCAGAGGGGAAGAAATTGCCTGACTGGTGACGTTCTTTATAATTAAGAACACAAATACGGAGAAACACAGACACCATAGACGATAGAGGGCACTAACATTTCAGCAATGGGTTAAGAGTAAATCTAGAGGAGAAATCATCTCTCCCATGGCGTTCCTTACAAATATGGGGCACTATCTCCACATACAGATCTGAGGATCACTGTCTTTACAGATCTGGGGTGCTTGCTACAACACCGCTACTGGGGTCTGGAAATCTTCTAGCCCTATAGATTTGAGATCTCTGACTTTAACAGATAAGGGAGCACCCACTGCATCACCGCCACTGGGGTCTAGAAGTCTTCTTTCAGCCCTACAGATTTGAGACTCCTGATCTCAGCAAATACAGGAGCAACCACTGTACCCCCACCATTTGTGGCCTTGATTCTCTAGCACATCGCTCCTAGCCAGGTCTTGTCACGGATCACCGATTTGAGTGCACCTCAGAAACAATGCATCCCCAAAACAATAGTAAACAAGGACAAACAGACACAATACTAAACACAGACAAAGTGAGGCAGATGCCAGACACCGTTCAGCAACATCAGTCAGACAGATACCACCTAACAAAAGACACTCCGTTACAGAGTCTGTGTGGGACCTTGCGAGTTTCCTGGCCAATGCACCAAACTTTGTACTCATGTCAAGGCTCCCTTCAAAGACCACCAGGGAGCTGGATTTGATGTAAACATATGAGGGTCTGTTTATTGCTTTGGAGAGGTTCAAACGAACCCCAACCCGGGTTGAAACCCTTTGTTCTGGCGCAGCAGAGGGTTTTGGCCATGAGCCCAGAGGTGAAGAAGGTTTTAAAGAAAAGCATCCCAAAGAGAGGTGTTATACATCTTGGCATTCCAGACTGGGCAAAGGGGTACGGGGTTCAGCAACAACTGGCTACACTTTTGGCGGGAACCCAAACCCTGGATCTTCTGGCTGAGGTTCTTGGCACAAAACTCACTTTTGACTCTATTGACTGTCAGGTACATTCTTAAGATTCTTTCTATACTCAGAAGTCCTGGACCCTGCCCTCAGGCATTACATATTCTTTTCTTAGAATGAAGTTTTATAACAATAAATTTATATTTTACAAGGGTAGAGAATGGAGACTGTAGGTGAGAGTAGAGACTGTTTTGGCTAGTGTTATGTTGACACAACCTACAGTCATTTCTGAAAAGGAAGTCTTAATTGAGAAAATGCCAAGCCTGTGGTGTGTTTTCTTGATTGATGTGAGACAGCCTGTTTTACTGTGGCTGGTTCCTCCCCTAGGATGGTGGTCCTGGGTCCTATAAGAAAGGAGGCTGAGAAAGCTATAGGGAGCAAGTTAGTAAGAAGCCCTTCTCCATGGCCTCTGCTTTAGTTTCTGCCTCCAGGTTCCTGCTCTGCTTGAGTACTTGCCCTGACTTTCTTCAGTGTTGAACTGGGATATAGAAGTGTAAACAAAATAAATCCTTTCCTGCCCGTGTTGCTTTTGGTATGGTCTTCCAGCACAGCATCAGAAAGGCCAGCTAAGGAAAGTGCTGGTGGTCCTTAAGAGTCATTGAAGACATCACGTAGCCATATTCCATATGCAGCAGCTTGAGTTTGGGAATGGAAAATGCAGAGAGGCAGTTCCGAAATGCTCCCTTGAGTGGCAGAGGAGTCCCCTAAGCTGGGTGCTGCTGGCTAATGGACTTGGTTGGAGAAGACAATGGATCCTTTCCAAAGGGGATGGATAAGGGGAAAAGAGCCCTCTGGAGCTCCCAGGTGTTCATGACCTTTCTCTTGGAGCTGTCCCCAAATTCTTTAGCAGATTGATCCCTGGAATGGCTTGGCTCATGCTTTCTGATGAAATATAGAAGCTTGCCGATGATTCCCTATTTATTTTCATTTTCCCTTCTAGGGTGGATTCAAGTCTCCTTCTATCCCCGTGTGACACCACGCAGTTGTTCCTGGTAAATATTCATGGGGGTCAGACGAAAGGGAGATATAAGTATCAAGGAAATGTATATCACTTCTGTATGGAGGCAGAGCTGATGTCAAAAAACACTTGCTTCCTAACAGTCTCAATTCTGGGGTCAGTCAGGGGCCTTAGAGCGTAAGCCCAGTGAGAGTCACTGTCTGGGAAATCACCAAGGTGGCTAGGTTGGATTTGGAGCCCCAGGAATAAAGGGGCCTGTTCCTCCCTGGGGCTTCCTAGATTTAGTCTGGGCCAAAGGTAGCTAGTTGATTGGAAAGGTCAGGGACACATCTATTGCCCAGTGTCATCTAACGTGATTGAGAAGCCTCATCCTTACATCCATCTATCTGTCCTTCACCAAATACCCATGTCAATGGAAACAATAGGAGGAGGATGAATGGATGGAGAGAAGGAGTGGGGGAGAGAGAGAGATTAGGATTCTCCAATGCACAATGGCACCTAATAGTAAATGACTATGCAGGTGAGAGAAAAAAGGCAAGACTTTATAAGCAGAACAGGTGAGATTTAAGCAAGCTATTCAGAGGCAGGGTTTAGTGGTCTTGAAGATCTGGTAGAAACTGCCATCAACTCTCTCTTTCTTAGTTGCAGCTCTAATATGCTCTGTGCAGACTTGTCCTCTGCGTCATACGTACATTCTCGCAGCTGCTGCACACTGCAATGTGGGCACACTATTTAGTGCACATGGCTTAAGAACACTATTGAACCTTCAGAAATTTTGTGAGAAGGTGCTAGCAGAGAGATTGGTATGAGGTTCCCCCCCCCCAATAGCTTTGTCGGTTCTAACAAGAAAGATTGTGTTGGATTAATTGGCTCTTGTATTGATAACCTACAGTATGTTTGTTTAATTTGCTTTCCCTGGGTACATATGAACAAAAGCCTGTTTGCTCTAGATTGGACACTAACAGACCAAAGCAAGGACTTCATTAAAGTACAACTTTTGAACCAATGGGTGAGAGGTTACTTACAGATGCCTGGATGACCCCCAGCTAGTTTACATCACCACAAACTCTTACTCCATCCTGACTAATCACCCCATGGAAGCTACATCATGGAGTCCTACTTTTAGTTCACCTTCTACTTCCTGTATACACTAACATATCCCATGGCCACTATCAGCTTAAGGGTGGCAGATAGAAGGAAATAATGGTTAATACCCCAGTATTGCTTCTGGGCAAGCTACCTCTGCTCTATTACATTAATCCAGAAATAAAAGTTAGTCTTTATCAGCTCTGCTTGAATGTACAAAGATTCACAGATACCGTGTCCCCTCTTTCTTTAAAGACACAGTCTCATGTAGTCTGAGCTAGCCTTTAACTACTAAGAGGTCAAGAATGACCTTAAATTTCTGATCTTCCTAACTGTACCTCTTGTGTTTATAGGAGTGTGCCACCATACCCATTTTAGGGTCTATGTGGAAGGAATCCTAGGATCTGTTCATGCCAGGCAAGCAGTAAACCAGCTGATCCATGCCCTTTGCTCTCACAGTTATGTCTTGCAAAGACTACAGACCCTAATAGAAAAGGATGGAGCCGGGAAGGACACAGTGTTCATCTGTGCTGGGGTCAGGTTCCTCATTACCAAGCACTCAGCTAATTCTGTTGTCATTGCTCCAGAGGTGATGACCTCTCCCATAGCAAGTGCACTTAAAGAGAAACACCCTGGCAGGGAGCACATGTGTGAATTAGAGAACTAAAGTGTTTCTTCTATAAACTCCAGAGATCACAGTCTGTGTAGTATTGAGATCTTAGAGCACACCCTACTGTAGGCTGCTGTAACTGTTTATCTGAAGCTCCTCATGCCGTCTTCCTAGAACATCGATGCCCACTCTTGACATAAGCCCTCTTATATTTATACATATTTAACCAAACCTTCTAGATCAGTAGTTCTCAACTTTTCTAATACTGTGACTCTTTAATATAGTTCTTCATAATGTTGTGACCCCACCATAAAATTATTTTCATTGATACTTCATAACTGTAATTTTACTACTGTTATGGATTATAATGTAAATATTTGTGCTTTCCGATGGTCTTAGATAACCTCTGTGAAAAGATCATTCAGCCCAAAAGGGTTGAGACCCAAAGGTTGAGAAACATTGTTCTAGCTGCTTCTTGGATTTGAACAAGCCCAACAAATTTCCAGGTGCGGAGGAGGAGGCTGCAGCTGGGCAGATGCACAGGATGAGCCCACATTTAATGACTTTGGTGACTGTGTGGCAAGTGGAAAGGAACTGGCTTGGAATAGAGAAGGTTCAATCTGCAGCTGTGCACCGAGGGCTTGGAAGGAGCTGAGATGGCAGAGCGGGGCTGCGGAGAAAAGATGAAAAGAACAGGAAGTCAGGAGGAAGCTCTCAAGCTTCGGGTCTCACACTGCAGTCCTTCCCCAATGGGCTCAGAGCCCCCCTGCAAGCCCGGTCAGATACAGATGCACACCCAGTCGCCTGTGGTGTTCTTGCTGCCTGACCCATGGCTCACTAATCACACGGTGCTGTGCTGCCTCAACTGTCCATATTGTTTATTACTCCTTAACCAGGAAAGTCTGGCTTCCTTATCTTTTTCGTTCCTGGTGATTTTAGTTTTACTTCTGTTCTGTGGTAAGATACTGAAACTAAAAGCAATGGGGAAGGAACAGCTCACAGTTCCAGGTTAAAGTTCTTCTTCACCCGAGGGAAGTCACAGAGGCTCATCCAAGTCAGGATCCCCTACCTTGGAATAGCAGAGCTCACTTTTAAGTGGGAACCTCCATCCAACTTGTCATAATTAAGATAATCCCCCTAGACACGACCCCAGGCCATCCTAACCTTGCTGAGACTCTCAAACCAGATCAATCTAGATTGTGTTGACAATTAAAACAATCAAACTGTTCTAGGTTAGAGAATCAAAAACTACTCTCTCAATACACAGTCTCAATTGAGAGTCTATATTAAGCTGCCTGGAGAGAAACATCTCACAGAGCAGCCCTGAGTGCATTTTTCAGGGAGCTTTGAAAGGTAAAGAGCAGAAAAACTACATCCTGGTTATCAGTTGTAAGAGAAAGTAAAACAAGCAAACAGTTTAACAGAAGCCAAAAGCCTGCAAGTAACTGGGGTGTTTTGACCCCAAATTTCTAGAATCAGGTTGTATCCTTTATCACAGGACTTTCCAAGAAGACAGGAAAAGGGGTCAGTTCCACAGTAAGCTGAAGATGGTTCCAGCAAGGTGGAGGAAACTTTGCCATCACAAAACTTCATTCCTTGTCAATTTGATACACAGATGTATAACCAAGCTACTCCTTATGCCTAGCTTCATGTTTATCTCATATTAGAAAAAAATAATCCAACTTTTAGAGTCCTATATCTTTAAAAATCCAAGTACTCTAAAGTCTTTCACTAGAGTCCCTTATAAAGTAGTAACAATAAAAAACCCTGATATCTAATATCTAATATTTTTACTTCAAAAAGCAACACCAAAAATCACCAGGGGGAAACACCGAACCTGAAGCTCCATATCCTGCATATGGGGCTTATAATCTTTTGGGCTTCAAAGAATGTGCACCTCTCACCCCTCCACATCTGTCACCTGCAGCACAGACTCCCTCCCCCCCCCCCCCCGCCCCATCATGCTCTCAATTTCTCTGGAGATCTTATCTATTTCCCCTTCCATGGATGTCTCTCTTAGGGTCTTCCTTGTTACCTAGCTTCTCTGGGGTTGTGGATTGTAGACTGATTATTTTTTGCTTTATGTCTAATATCCATTTATGAGTGAGTACTTACCCTGTATGTCTTTCTGGATCTGGATCTGGGTCACCTTACTCAGGATGATTTTTTTCTAATTTCATTTATTTGTCTACAAATTTCAAGAAGTCATTTTTTTAAACTGCTGTATAATAATACTCCATTGTGTAAATGTACCACATTTTAAAAAAATCCATTCTTTGGTTAAAGAGCATCTAGGTTGTTTCCAGGTTCTGGATATTATGAATAATGCTGTTATGAGCATAGATGAGCAAATATCCTTGTGGTATAAATGTGCATCCTTTGGGTATATGCCCAATAGTGGTATTGATTTCCAGCTTTCTGAGAAACCATCATACTGATTTCCAAAGTGACTGAACAAGTTTACACTCTCACCAATGGAGGAGTGTTCCCCTTACTCCACATCCTCTCCAGCATAGGCTGTCATCTGTGCTTTTGATCTTAGTCATTCTGACAGATAAAAGAGCAGTATCTTGAGGAAAAGGTACCCTTCACTATTGTCTCAAAGCCACCACATAGGCAGATGGTCAGCCTGTCTTTCCCCATATTCCCTTACCCTCCACAATAGCCTTCTCTTTCCACAGTCAGCCACTCCTACCACACTGGCTTCCTTCCTTTCCCACCCTGATCCTCTGCCCCCATTCCCAGAACTCTCCAAATGCAATGAAGGCATTGGTGGGCTGTTGTTGGTTGTTTTTACCTTTTGCTTTTCTCTATCCACAGAATGAACACTCTCATTTCAAAACAAAAGAACCAGGCCACAGTAAGGAATAAAGAAATCAAAATCTAACAGGGCAAACATCAAATCCTAAAGTTTTTTCATGTTGGACATTTGGGGTTCATGATATAATTAGATGGGATCCAAAGGACTTGGGTAGCCTCCTCCTCCTCCTCCAACTCTGCTACTTGAAGGTACACATTGCTTCATTTGGGTCTTCTTCATTTCATACCTATAGCTCCCCTTGCAGAGGTCCTATGGTTTTAGTATTTCCAATATACTGGTGTCTCCATGGCAACAGAAGCTTCAAATCCACAACTTCATACAAAGGCTTTTCAGGACCTCTTTGCAGGTACCTCACCCTTGCTACACATTACTCCATTTCTAAGGCCCCCTAAACCTCCCTTTGCCTCCAAAACTGTTATGCCTAGATTGTGGGGACCCCCAAAAGACCACCATGAAGACTGAATCTTGTATGTGAAAGTAAAGAACCTTTATTCAAGTCTAAGCTTGGTCTCTTTGTCTATCTGATACAACAGTGAGAACAGAGAGCACTCAGGGATACAGTTTTAATCACAGTAGAGGTTGGGGTGAGGGGATTTCCAGGGTTCAGGACTCTGATTGGCTGATATTTGTCTAGGGGTATCTTGGTGAGATCAAGGGGAATAGGTGTGTGCTGGACTCTAGGACTATCCCTTAATTGGAATGTTTGGAATATCAGGTACTGTGGCTTAGATGCTGGCCCTTCCCTGGATGGTGTCTGATCATGACTTTTCTTGGAATTATCAGGTGCTACCAGTAAGAGACTCAGGCCTACTGTCTGGCTGGTTATTTTTATTAAACCTATCATGGCATCTGTGTAGCCAAGCTGTTCTGGGCCCCACAAAAGCCAATCCCACAGGGACACTGCTTATAACCATATCAAACAATGCTGCCATCTTGAGAAGTAGTCACCTACCTTGGCCCCAGCTGTTAGGAATCCGTTCTAGCCCCTGAAGCCACGCTGTAGCCAAGTTTTTGACATCCAGCTCCATCTAAGAAGAACTCCAACTACTGCCCAACTTTCTGTTCTTTGTCTCTTCTCTCCCAGGAGCACACTCCCAACCTCTCCCCTCACCCCTTCTCTCTTTCTTTCTCCCTCTCCCTCTCTCTATTTCTTTATAATAATAAAGTCTTCCTACATAGAAGCAGTTTAAGTGTCTTCTGTCCTGCCACCGCCTCTCACCATGCCCATGGGGGCACAAGGTCTCTATAGCCATCTGCCAGTCACCCCTGCTAAATCAGTTATCATATCTGATCACAACACCACATCTGTCAGCATTTGTGAACTGACCTCTGAAGAACCCTTTTCTTAGACAGTTGCTTTTGAGAAGCAGTAAAGTCCTCTAGTTTGGTCATTTTTTTAAAAAGCTGTGATGAATTTGGATCTTCCCAAGATAGTCCACCTCTGAGGGCTAGAGTTTCATCCTCAGGATCCTGGCCCTATGTTAGTTCAGTGCAGCAAGCTGCCCTATAATTTCAAACACAGTGAGTACCAGGCAAACTAGTGCTACAGATCAAATCCAGGTAAGATCTAGAGGTACAAGGACTTCTGAATGTCTAAGCTCAGATAAGAGCTGAGTGGATTGTGTTGAGGGATTCAGGTGCAAGTAGAGAGGGGGCATGTCAGGGATCCAATTCTCTTCCAGCTCCACTTTACCCTCGCTGTGTGACTTGAATGACTCCATTCACTTCTCCATCACTTAGGAGATAAGTGCTTTAGGTTGAGGCTTACTGAATTTCAGGAGATTCAGAATTCATAACATGATTAAAAACCTTCAGAGAGTCAAATCTGAAGTTTTTCATACAGTCAAGGTATTCCTGGATTCCTTAGTTCTGTAGACTCTGGTGAGTCTGGTGAGACCAGAACATGTCCTCTATCTAGATAGCAAAAGGGATATTTGATGCTGGGCATTGAGTGTGGAGGGCATGAGAGCTTATAGATAAGCACTGTGGAAAGCAGCAATGTTAATCACGCAGGGTGGTCTCCTCAATGGAGGAAGAAGTGAATATCTGTTGTCTCCTCAATGGAGGAAGTGAATACCTGTTTTCCACCCAGAAGGCTGGGAGTGGGTGTTGTTAATAACCTGGGAACCTTTACTGCAAGTCGAGCCAGACCTCACCCAAATTCCCCTGAATGTTTATTCTGATTCGCCCTCAGACCTTTATCTTTGTTTCTCAGCCAGTAGAACCCACCCTGATGAGAGCTATCACATGTACTAGACCTCTAGCTATCTTCCTCAGAGATCACCCAGATCCTAGGCCTTTGAGCTATAAAACCCATCTTCATGGACATGTGCATTTGGCAAAAGAATTTTGATGTAGACACTCCTTAAGTTTTATTGTGTACATAAGACTGGGAAAATTATAATAGGGAAACTCTCCCCTCCCCAAGTCCTACTATATTTAGACATATCTAAATAAACTGACCTGATGTCAGACTCCAGAAGTTTGAACCAGCGAACCAGTGCCCACCAGGATGGTTTCACTGCTAGCCACGACACTTGCAGGGACTCCCACAGGGGAGTGCTTGAAAGTAAATACCCAAGTTTAGTCCAATGAGTGAGTCAAAAGCAGTGGCACCCACTTACCAGGCTGCATACGCGGGGCAGGTAGGCTCAAGGATGAAGGGCAAGTGTGAGACATAAGGATGAAGAAACACACAGAAGCAGTGGGTCTTAGGCCTCATCCTAAGGAGAAGTCAGCAGTCTGCCCAAAGGGAAATCAAACTGAAGAAGGAAAGGCACATGGAGAGCAGAGGGTGTGGAAGCCACAGTCTGGGGACTAGGGCAGGGATACTTCAAGGAAAGGTAGGGTAGAGGAAGGGAGGCTGTTGCAGCGGACTCTGGTCAGGTCATGATGGCCTTGGGAGTCTTTCACTTTTACTCTGAAGGTCCTTCCTTTGTGAGTAAAGTACAAGCAAGTCTTTGAATTGCTGTGGGAACAACAGGGTTATCAGAGGCGAACACCTGAGGAGCGACACCCCTCAGTCAGACTCTGCCCTGGGACGATCTGTGTAGCCACAGTGCAGACAGGACTGGAGGATGGAGAAGTCAAGTGAAGAGGCTGATACCCAAGTCCAGGCAGAAGAGAGAAATAGGAGGTGAAGGGATGCTTCCCGAGAACTGCTTCAGAGGAAGAAAAGGGGTGTGTGGGTGCTGGTTGACAGGGTACCATCACCTCTGCTCTATACCACGACAAAAAGCATCCCAAGATGTCGGGAAGCATACCAAGGCCATCTCCTCAAGAGTAGTAACAGTCAGACCAAACTGCCACATATCATCCCTGCCTCCTGTTTTCACCTTTGAGGCAGAGATGGGGCAAGTGAATAGACACTGTGTTCTCCCTTCTGCTGCTGTGTCTCTGCTCCAGAGTCAACGTCACTTTCCCCACTACTGCCTTTTAATGGGAATGTTTGGAATGTAAGATACCATGTGCTGCTCCCCGCCTCCCCCCCCCCCCCCCACCAGTGGTGTCTGGCTGCTTTTTATTAAGCCTATCATGGCAGCTGTATAGCCAACCAAGCTCTTTTGGGCTCCACATTTTTGTTCTGAGCCTCATATTTTTCTCTTCATAAGTATGATGACGGGACCCAATTGTGGGTCCTGCCTGTCCAGATGTTCAAAGTAATGGGACTTAAGAGCCATTAGCTAACAGGTGTTTAGGGCAGTGACATTTGCATCTATTGCCATTCTTAGGGCACTGTAGTTCTGATCTTCAAGTACAACTAGATTTGTATAGAAATAATTTTAAGGCCGTATAACATTTGGTCTATAAAGAAGGTCAAGTGTCTAATTTTGTAGTATGTTGAAGGGCATTATAGGTAGCCATTTTGTTTCTATGTCAGAAAGATTTTTCTAACTTAGCATTTTAATCTAATATAAATGGGAACACAGGATGATGTATTCTCTTCTGTAACTGCTTTAAGCTGACACTGGACCATTGTTTTCAGGGACCAGTAAGGCCAAAAAGCTAGTCAAAGGCTGGGTAATGGGGCATTTGTCAGAAGCATGTAGCTATTTGACCCAGTCATGGAAACAAGAAACAAATCACATCAGCTTTTAGCAAGCCCAGAGCTTGTAGTCCTTTGGATCAGGTTGTGTATGCCAGCCAAGTGGAAATCTATTGAGACAAGTTAAAACTAGGAACGGAAGTTCACTTTTATGTTGTTTGTAACTTTTTGGACCATAATCTTAGTAATTGGGAAGAGCAGGAGTCCCAAAACCTATCTCTAGGAATATACAGGTAGGGGAAACTTTGACTATATTTATCTGGAGTCTTTTTGACCTCTGTGAAGTGGGTCTAAATTTTATGATTTTCTATCTTTTGAAGTTTATATCAATTTTTATTTTATAAAAAGAACATAAAAGTTTTAGATATAAAGAGACTTAGTCACCTTAGAAAAAGTGAAGCTTTATATATATATATAAAATGAGCTAGCAAGCTAACTATTGCCTTGCTGAAGGATCTGATTGTGGATGCTGACAAATCTGTAGCTAGCCTAGCCATCAATACCATCAGAGAGCTGAGAAGGATAAATTATACTTGGGTGCAGACCAAGCAGCTTCCAAATCTTCTAAAAACAACAGAGACCAGTCCATACCCAGTTAGCTCCACATTGTGGGTGCCAGACAGAAGTATTAGAACAGCATCAGTTTTGGGCTTCCAGGCCCATTAAGAGAGAGTTTTTTCCATGGCAGAGGGACATAGAAGAGAAGACTGACCTTCCTTTGTCTAGGCAAAGGAGTGCAGTCAATTCTCTGATGTCCTGCAGCTTGTCCACAGTCTAGGCCAGGTTCTGGCAGCAGGCATCTCACTAGGGCATCTTGCCCTGATCAGCACCACCATAATTTAGGTGGAGACACCATGGGGTATAATCATTTTTGGAGGCTTCGGGTCACTGTTCGGATCTGGGAATTTCTGTCTGATATAATACATTTTTAAATAAATATTTTAAAGGCCATATTTTGCAGATCTCTGAAGTATGAAGGCTGCCCAGCTATATCTGAATAGACAAACGTTGTTTCTGGTTACTTGTTTTAAGCTTAACTCTGAAAACACATATAATGGACTAAATATAGCTTACCCTTGTAATTAATTACATCACTACTTAGCGTATCTATAATTAAAGAACTTTGATTATTTATAAGGATGACTGACTTGTGTTCCCTTACATCCTTTAATATGTTAACAGATTTTAAGACTAGTACTTTACAATTTATTTTTGTCAGGTTTAGCCCTAAAAATAAAGATATTAAATTGAAACTCTTTTTAGTATTAAAAATAAAACTTTTGTATGACTCAGTTTATCTAAATAGCTTAAGTTTGTCAGAAATTTGTTGGCTAAGACAAAGAGTGAAACATACATTTTAAAACTTGAATAAGCCCTGAGTAGGGAGAGATATTTTTAAAGTCATTTTTAATTTTCTCAGTGCTTTGACTTCTTAACATAGTTTTCTATGTGGTAGTTACGCTTTTCATTATAAAAATTTTTATTGTTGTTTTATAACTGCAGTTTGTCATTGTTATGAATCTCAGTGTAAACATCTGACATGGGGTAGGGTCCCAGACTACCCCAGTAAAAATGTTTTTATCTCCAAGAGGTGGAAACTCACGGTCTCTGAAGCTGTTTTAAGCCATTCATGGGCTTTAAAATTATTGTCATCTGGCTGACTCTTAAATTATAAAGTTTAGTTGTCAGAACAAGGTAAAACTTTAATATCTTATTAAACAAGCATTGTTTTTAAAACGGAAATACTCGAGGATTGTTGCTTTCTTAGTTAAGAAGGAGATACAATGAACAGAGAGATTATCAGGACAAGAAATGTACTCTTTAAACACGTTTTAAAAAAACAATAGTTACATTTACATATACACAAGTGGCTTTAAGTTACGTATATGTGTATATAGAATTAAAACTAGGCTATATTTATACATATAGAGTTAAATATAATATCTATATAATTATACATATCATAAACATTTTGCAGCGAAGAATCGGCTATTCTTAAAAAACTCAACCAGAATTAATATAATATGAACATATTTTTAATCAAGTTTACAGTTTTTTTTAAAATTTAGGCATGAGAAAAAACAGCAAACATAGACTACATCACCTCTAGACTTTTATAACATTTTATATATTTTTAGTCGATCTTTGATTTTTCAGACATTTTATTTTAGACAAAATTTTAAAATTATTATAGTCTTTTTTATTTTTAAAACAATATAAAAACAAGTCTTTTGTGGTTTCCCTCTTTAGTTTAGAAGATATTGTATGGCTACAATACTTTAAATAAGAACAGAAACATGCCTATACCACAACAGGAATAACATTTTACTAACATGAAACATCTGAAACTAGCAGTAGGTTTTTTATCTTGACCAATAATAATTTGTAATTAATGCCTGTAAATGATGACAGGTGTTTTTTCTTTGGATTGGAATCATCAAAGCATTCCTGGCTACAGCACGATAACACAGTCACCCTAGCTCAGCAACCATAGGCAATGACTCTCCCTTGGAGCCAAACCTCAGTCAGGTTTTCTGGGCAGCCCCCAGGGCAGGTCTTGGGACCTCACACCCCAGCATGGCTGGGGAAGGCTTGCAGCCTGGGGACAAAAGTAAAAGATGGTTATTAACCCCAACAAAGACAGCTGCCAGACAGGTGGCTGACCAAAAATGGTGAAAGCATCTGATGTCTACCTTTTCTAACTCTAGCAAAAATGGCAGCTAGCTGTACAGCTGCCTAAATATAGTGACAATCTAAAACAGAATCACACCATATGTTTTTTTGTTTATTTATCTATGCACAGATTTTAAGTTTTCAGTATTATTAGTTTTAATTTTTCATATTAGCAGATTTTCAACCATATTTAGCAAGATAAATATATAAATTTCAAGAATATAGAATGTTCATATAGACCATATTTAACTTTTTTGGCTGTTCTGCTTTCCTTTCTGTCACTGTGTCTGGGGCTCAGACTGACAAAGAGACATAGAGGCATCTTTTAAATAAGCATGCTGGGTATTGCAAAGGAAGAGCCATAACCTAGAGCTAGCTTTCAAATAATCTTAACATGAAAAAAAAAAAAAAGACATTTGAACTCCTGCTAACTCAAATTCAGTGACTAGAGCTCAGAGAAAGATTCTGATCCTGACCATAAATGCAGCCACAGCAGCTGTGGATGGTGACTGGCTGCTGTTAGCAGCAGAGATAGCAAAAAATGTTTAAACCATTTCTGTTTCCACCTCCATACTTACAACAAAGTGTACAAATACATCAGAAAAACAGACAAAACTTTCCAACAAAACAAGCATATACAATTTTCTCAAGAAGTAGATAAAACTTTCCAACAAGACAAGCAAAAGTTTCCAACCAGAAACAGAACCAGATGGGCATTGGACATCTTGCTATATTGCCACAACAAAGCCTCAGTAGGTCAGTGTGCTGCCCAGCCATTTTTCTCTTCAGTATGCCATGTGCAAACCCAGTCCCACTGGCCATTGCCTGCTCTCCAGAGCAGAACACAAGAAATCAAGGAAGAGGGAAGGCAACCATATTTCCCATCCATGTCCAGTGGCACCTGCCTCATTTCAACAAAACACAGAAACAGGTAATTATGACACAGACAGCTTCATCTAACAGATGGTATATCTGGCATGAGCAACCTGAAAATCTCTTTCAACCAAAGGGACCCTCTGTGCCTCCCACTGGCCATCCAGCCCCAAAGGATGGCCATTGCATAGCTTTTATCTGGAGTTACAACACACACATAAGCCCAAGCATAAAACATACATACTGCGTCCACATCACTCATGCATTCATGTAAGTGTGACATTCTAACCAGAAGGCAAAGAAAATTTTCCCCAGGGAAACAGTGTCAGCTGACTGACTTAGAGATCCTAGAATAGGAGTCTACAGTTTTTGTAAGTCAGAAAAAGAACAAAATTATAACACACAAGACAACAAAACAGCTCTCCTGGTGCCTGGAGACAAAACCAAACCTGTGGTGCAGCTTCTAAACCAAATCTAAATTAATCAAAAGGGACTTCCTCAGTTTCCCAGCCTGTGGTCCTTTCCCGAGCATCACTGCAGGTGCTTACAAATTTTGGGCTCATTTACAAAAGGCTGTCTAAGGGGCCTATTTACAAATTTACAAAATGCTATACTAAAACCTACTTATAAAACAAAATACCAAAATATAAAAGCATATCCCCAAAGACACAAAATGAAAGTAAACACAAAATGCATGAAAATAGACACAGAATACACAGAAAACATTAAAGTAGAGCATAGAAAACTTATCGGTCGGCTTTAGGCTCTATGAGCATTGGTTCCAGTAGGCTTGGGGGATCCCATACAAGCCCCCAAATACTTTGCCCAGATGGAGAGCACTCCCAAAAGACCACTGCAGAGACCAAATCCCATATGTAAAAGCAAAGAGCCTTTATTTAAGTTTAAGCTTGGTCTCTGTCTGTCTGACAGAGCAGTTAGAGTAGAAAGCTCCACACTGGGCGCTGGAAGGTGGCTTGTTTGCTTTGTTTTGTTTTATTTTTCGTAGTAGAGTGGGGGTGAGGGGATTTCCAGGGTCAGGATCCGGATTGGCTGACATTTATCAAGGGGAATAGGTGTGTGCTGAGCTCAAGGACTATCTCTTAATTGAAATGTTTAAAATATCGGGATATTTCCCCTCATATGTTGGCCCCTCCCTGGGTGGTGTCTGTTTTGAGTTTTTCCTGGAACTACCAGGTACTGCCAGTAAGGGACTCTTAAGTCTATTGTCTGGGTGGTTTTTATTAAGCCTATCGTGGCAGCTGTATAGCCAAACTCTTCTGTACCCCCACAGTATGGACTGTGGAACGGCATAAATCATTGAGGAGGAAAAATTCTCAGAAAACAAAGCAGCACCAAAGACTGCTTTGTAATGTTACATGATAATGCAAATGTAAAATGTAATAATCACTGAAATAAACACCACTACCAGAAGCTGTTACAGGACAATCTTTTTGCACACTGTGAAGTCGTGTCTTTGCCTCCTTCTAATGGGTTTAATAAAGAGCTGAATGAATAGCTAGGCAGGAGAGGGTAGGCGGGATTTCTAGGGAGAGATAGGAAGAGGAGTTAGAGTCTAGGTGTGAGGGAGATGCCAGGTAGACACTGAAGAGCTCAGATATATGCACGGCAGGGGTGGGGGGTGGTTCACCGAGCCATGTGACAGAATGTAGATTAATAGAAACAGGTTAAGTTATAAAAGTTAGTTGGGGAAAAGCCTAAGCTAAGGCCAAGCTTTCATAATTAATAATAAGTCTCCACATTATTTATTATGAACTGGCAGTCCAAAGGAAAGTCCAGCTGCCAGAAGCCACTTGATGAGGAAAGGGTTTATTTAAAATCAATGTCCTGATCACCGTGCATCACTGAGGGAAGTCAGGCAGGAACCAGAGCAAAGACCAGAGGATCTCTCCTTACTGGCTCACTCAGTTTGCTTTTTTATATATATATACAACCCAGAACCACCTGACACAGTTGACTAGACTCTCCATATCAATTGCTGATCAAGAAAATGCATCCAACAGGCCAATCTGAAGAGCACTGTCTCAATTGGAATCCCCTCTTCTCATTCTGGCTTGTGCCAAGTTAGCAAGAAAACCTAACAACATGGTGTGTAACAATAAAAGTCAGGATGCTAAGCCAAGGTTATATGGAAATGTTTGAATTTCAAAGCATTTCGCTCTGTATTGCACATATGCCTAAGAGTATGTATGTTTCCCAACTTTTTATTATTACACACAAATACATAAGGATATATATATATTGCTACTTGTAATACTACATGGATGTATATGTAGGTGCACATGTACAAACACATACATGGATGCTCATTGTTATGTGCATGACATGTGTGGCCATTATATATATGTACATACATTTCATGGGCACACACTTAATTCATGAGGGTGGCAAGTTTCCATAAAGACAATAGTGCATAGTACTTTGCTCTTGACTAGCTCTCACTAATGTTTGCTGACTTAAAGCAAACCTCTGTCTAGCCCATCCTACGTTTTATCCTTGACCATTGCTCTCACGAGTTAATGTTTATAATTGACAATAAAGAAACCAACAATTACTGTGTATGGCCAGCATCTGAGAGGAAGTAGTTCCCTATAAAATAGCAAATGGATTGTTAATCAGGCAGAACTGCTGTGGTTAGCTGTACGAACTACAGTGCCTCCCTAAGTGCCTACAACATGAGCCGAGAATGGCGTATTCAACAGCGTAGAGTTATCATATCTGGTAAGTGCTGGACTGGGCACTGAGGTACCCAGGATTGAAGTTCTGGCCCTACTGTCAGCTGCCGTTCAAGATCTGATATTGAGGTGGGAGGAGAGGTTCAGCCTATTCCAAACCGGGTAGAGCAGTTGTTTAGTCTCTTGTGCTATTACTGGCCGGATGAGGTTACTCTAGAAGCAGTGTGATCTAAATGGAGCCTTGTGCCTGCTGCTACTTCAGTGCGAACGTGTGTGTGTGTGTGTGTGTGTGTGTGTGTGTGTGTGTGTGTGTGTGTGTGTGTGTGTTTGAAGTACCTGAGGAAGCCAGAGGGGAGTAGGAAACCAAACTCAGGTCCTCTGTGAGAGCAGTACCTGTGCTTCACTGCTGAGCTCTCTCTAGTTCCAAGTTCACATTTCATCCATGCATCTATAATCCATCCATCCATCTATCATCCATTCATCCATCCATCCATCATCCATCCATTCATCCATCATGCATCATCCATTTGTCCATTCATCCATCCATCATCCATCCATTCATCCATCATCCATCCATCCATCTATCATCCATCCATCCATCCACTCACCCACCCACTACTTCTTTTAGAAAGCACTAGCTCAAGAACAATGCTTGAAATGTCAACCAAGCAGACAGATTATGGTATGCCATAACCTTAAGACCACAGTTGAGAGCCAGAAGTGCCCCTAACATGTCCAGTTCTAGAGCAGGCACTGCCATACTTAGTGCCTCTTTTAATCATCATGGTAACACTCTGAGTTGATCACTGTTATTTTCCCAATTTATAATTGAGGTAACTGAAGCCAAGAAAAGGAAAATTACTGTGACCAAGGTCACATGGTAGGGGGTGTTTACATTTGAGTTAGAAGCAGGTGCTGGATCGCAGGGACCCTATTTTAACTTCTTACATTTTCCAGGGGAGGCTGTCAAAGACTCAGTGTCTGTGAAGGCTGAGCCTGGAACCCAGGCGATCCCAGATAGTGGGTAGTGACCCTTATGAGCAGAGGGTACAATGTGACAGGGAGGGTGCATTATAACAGCAAGAACGGGAAAAGGAGGATTCCCAGGGCCATCCCAGGGCTCAGCCTCTCTTATAGGTTATCACATCACTTACTGCTTCCAGTGTCTTGACTGTAAAAGGATCCTTGACCCTGCTGTCAACCTATGTGCTTTTTACAAACCTCCATTCCTGTAAAAGCACAAATGTGCTCTGAAGCTTGCAAACTTTCCTAAGGCAAGGGGGGTGGGGGTTCTGTCCAGGTTTACTGGGGACAGCCCTGCTTCATGAATGCTGACCTGGCCCAGTTACTGATAGCTCTCTCATCACTTTGGGGGAAATCTGATTGAAGATAAGCTTTCTGGGCCCTCTGCTTTGGTAGATATGATGTTCCCATTCTGAGATACAAACCACGAAAGGAGGAGGGAGTGAAGCAGAAAGTCATAGAGGGAATGGTGGTCTAGCCAGAGGATGCTCCTCATATTAAATGACTTGGTGGCTGGAGATGCAGCTCAACTACAGAGTGTAAACTTTACCACCACATAAATCCACATGTTGAGGGTCTCAGTACTGAGAGGTATGGATAAGAGAATTAGAATTTTAAGGCCATTGCCAGCTATCTAGTGAGTTTGGGGCCTACATGAGATCCTGTGTTAAAAACAAATAATAAGTGGAAAGATATCAGCAGGCCTTGCCACTGACCTTCTCTGTCAGAATCTGAAAGTCTTACTTACCCATAGGTTTGCAATAAGAGTGTGAAGCCCCTGGGTTGCCTGATCTTCCAACCGTTTCTTTTATGTGTGTATGTGACCTTGCAGAGACAGTTGTGACAGAGGAGCCCACTGAGGAGCCAGAGGTGATAGTGCTGGTCCCTGTGAAGGAGAAGGTGAAGCTGGTTCCTGTGAAGACAGTGGATGTGATCCCTGTGAAGGTGCAGGTATGTAGCATCTCTTCTGTGCTGCTTCCAGAACAGATGCTGAAACCAAACCCCAGGGCTCACTGCCTCCGTGCTTTCACCTCACCGTTCCCTAAGAGTGTCTCTGGAACTACCTCTCAGCTCTGAAAGAAGATGCTGTCATTGTCTCAGCACTGATCAGGTGTCGTCTAAGCCAAACCTCTATGGTCTGGAGATATGGGGAAATGGGGCACAAGGCAGGATTCTCGGTCACAGGATCTCCCAAGTACAGAGCTCCTGGCTTTTAGAGTCCTCCAAGGAGAGCCTAGAACACAGGCAAATCAGTGTCCATGCAAACCTTTATCTGAACCAGGGCAGCTTCACCTCCTCAGGGTAGTGGTTCTAGGCAATCCCAGCTGGCAGTGAGATGTGCAAGCAGTGGACAGGTTATAGTAGAGAGACCCAGGGCTGCAGATCCTGTCATCTGCCCCTCCCTATGAAATCTGCACAGCCCAGTGTAGCCAGTGGACTGTACATCTGCTCTCTCTGCTTCTGTCATTCCTGGAAGCTCTGTGTCTCGGGCTCAGTAGGTGTTTCTCTCTTCTGGTTGTTTCTTATTTCTGTCTCTCTGTATACAGCATTCCACGTCAAGGCAAGAAGTGGAAGGGGGTCTCCTGATCTGTTCATAACTGGGGTGGGTTATCAAGTGTTTTCTCTGGGACTTTTCCAATAGCCCATTGTGGAGGTCAATTTTCAACCTTGGCCAATGTCTCTGTCATTGCTTTGTGTCACTTCTTTTTTATTTATTCACTATTATTTCATTTATTTTTTATTTATTCACTAATTCCCGACCCACAGGACTTCAATGGGGTTCCGGTCACCTGTAGAGAAGGAATGATAGGGAACAGGAGACACGAAGAAGGACCACAGGACTGAAATTGCTGTTTGAGTGGTCAATCTTTATTATTTCCAGACTGCTTATATATGCGTTTGCAGGGCTGTAGGTGCAAGGGGAAGGGAGGGCTAGTGAGGGGGCAAAACTTGGTTTAATGTTAGGCAATTATGAGCCAAGGTCAGTGTGTTCCCTTGTGGTTTTTCCAAGGACTGTCTTAGTCTAAAGAATGACGAAGGAGGGAATTCTTGACTCTTGGCTAATAAGCCAGCTCCTGACAATTTATACATTCATTTATTTTGAGCTTGTATCTTGCTTCTATCCCCGAATCATCTAAAACTCAGCATCTTTCTGTTTCTGCCTCCTGAGTATTGGGATTACAGGTCCGCACCACTGTGCCCAGCCCAGGTCAGAGACCTGGGATTTTTCTTGATCTTAGCATTTGTTTGGGGGGCCTCTTGGGTACGCTCTGCTCATTTCTAGATCCCATCCCATGTGTGCAAATGATAATGAATGAAAGAAGCCCTGACAATTTCTTCCATCCATAAGTTCACTCATTTCTGGTGAATGTCAGAAAATTGTGGATTGGGAAATTGCTGGTTGGGAGCATAGAGACAAGACCTGTTGTCATCTGATGTCACGTATTGCAATCAAGTTCGTAGGAGGGCCTTCTTCCTCACCTGGATCCGTCCTCACAGAACATATATCTGTCCCTTGCAGCCCTATCAGTCACAGGAATATACTGTATATTATGAAGAAGAATAAAGACGATTCAACTCAATGGAGGCCAATACTATACCAACAGAAGTCGGCATTCTCTGCCGATGGAGCCCAGTGCCTGAGGAGAGAGGTGAGGTGAAGCTGGATGGGCAGCTACCTTTTGCTTCTCATTCCCCAACTGTTTCTCTTACAGGGCCCCAGCCTCCACTGTTCCTATTGTTAACATTTTCTTCAGTGTACTTAAAATTCAGTACGTACTTGGAAGCTTAGGCACATTATAATAATTTAAACAACCATTTCTTAAATGGGGAAATTGAAGCCATGGAATGGCTTGTAATGGCATGAAGCTTGAACTGGCAGAATCAGATCCCCCAGAACTGGGTCCATGCCTTGGGCTAATCTCACAGTTGTTCGCACTGTAGATGGTGAGATTTGCACTCAGTACATCTGCAGCCATCTGGTTCTAACAAAACCAGGGCCAGATATTAGGGTGATTTCTGAGAGATAGAAGAGCCCTTTGAGGAAGGGACACCCCCTTCTAATCCACTGTGTCTCCCACCTCCAGGCTGCCCCTCCACTTTCAGAGTCAGCCCCTCCTACCACCCCACCCTAGCCTCTCCTCCTTGCCCACTCTCTGCCACTTCCCCGTGCCAACAGCACCTAAAGAGGATGGGTTGAGAAGTGCTTGGTGTGCTGAGGCACAGGACTGGATGTGCAGAGAACAGCCCACCTTTTCCTATCTCTGCTTGGAGGGGCACAAACATCCCTATAGGACAGAAGTCCATTCAATCCAGAGATGGCCCCAGACTTCACTCCATCTGCATATCTCCTACCCAGGAGGCCTCAGTGCCTCCTGGAGCAGTTCTTCCCACCAATGTAAAACCTCCACAAAAGCTACTCTTTACCATTGTTGTTCTTATTTGATGATGTCAGAGTGATTAACAGCCACAGCCTCAGCACCAACATGCCACAGGGGCGGCCATCTTCCACAGCTCAGGGGCCTAGTAAGTGCCTCTGCCTGCTACTGTAGAGTTCATTGCACCTCCCAATCTCTGGGGCTCTAAGCCCAGGCAGTCAGCCTCCATGCCTAGCTGTCAGCCCTATCCTGTGCACGGTTTGCAGGACTATGCACAGTTTACCACTCATAGCTATCTCCCAGCTCTTCTTTGTACCCAGAATGTGCCTTAGGGAGTCGCATAGGCAGAACCCTGTCCATGGAGGCTGTCATTGCTCCCTCAAGTGGAACCTCCCTTAACTGGGAGAGGAGTCCCAACTCTCACACCTCGCTTACACAGTAGAGCAGGGTGGCAGAGATGAGCCATCTGGCATTAGTCTTCTACCATCTGATTCATCACATTACCCAAGTCCTTCTGTCTTCTGGGAGAGAGGCAGACAATGGATTTCCTAATAAGGCCACCCCAAATCATCCAGATGATAAAGGGTAGAACCAGAGAACTGGAGAGCTGGCTTGGCGGTTAAGAGCATACGTGCTATCATCGATGCAGAAAATGGTTCATGACTGCCAGGACAGCCCTCCACATGACAATGACCCAGTATGGTGTCTTAGAAAGAGAGAAAGAAAGGAAGGAAGAAGGAAAGAAGGGAGAGAGAGAGAAAGACAGAGGAAGAAGGGAGGGAGGGAGGGAGGGAGGGAGGGAGGGAGGGAGGGAAGAAAAAAAGGAAATAGGGATTTGGGAGAGGGTTGTTTTGTGTGATTACACATTTGGGGCCACTTGGGGAAACATCAGGTAAACATCTCAAGATTTCTTTTCTCATTTTCAGACCATATCTTCAAGAGAATCAGCAAAAGACTTTAAATAACTCTCCACTTCAAATTTTATTATGTAAAGTTAATAAAGAGAGCTTCATGTTGAAACATTTCTTCTTGATGACTTCCCATAGATAATGCTGGTTTTGAGTGTGTGTGTGTGTGTGTGTGTGTGTGTGTGTGTGTGTGTGTGTGTTCCCAAGGAGGTCAGAAAATCTTAGCAGATTTCCCCCAACTCTGGAGTTTCAGACAATTGTAAACTGCCCAACCTGGATGCTTGGGGATCAGACTCTGGTAGTCTGGAAAAGCAGCAAGCACCTGTGACCACTGAGCCATCTATCAGGCTACAGATTCTCTTCTTTTGTGAAAGCTTAGTGATGGATGACAGATTAGGAGAAGACTCAGATGGTGGTTTCCTCCATATTACAGGCAGAGCAGAAATCAGAAAAGGGAAGGAGTTCCCCGAATGCTACTTTGTTCCAGGAAGCTAGGGACTTATATGGGTTGATTTGAATTGCATCTCTCTGAAAGTCACCCACTGAAGCCCTAACTCCCCACTCACACCCCACTATCTCAGAAACAAGATTACTGCAGATACGATTGCCTAAAACGAGGTCACAATGAAGTGGGGGGAGGGCTAATCCACCATGCCTGGTGTCATTCTGTAAAGGGGAAATTTGAAAACAGAGACACAAATATGCAAGCGATGGTTGAAGCTACCCAACTCTGTGAGAAGCAGTTGCTGGAGGCCAGGAGAACTTCCCTCAGAGAGAACTGGATCCTGCTCACAGAGCATCGCACACTTCTAGCTTCCAGAACTGAGGACTCATTAAGGTCTGTTGCTTAAGCAATGGACAATGGGATCCATAATAAATAAAGCCAGTCCTCAGACACCATGGCTGCCAAATGTGCCATTTTTGCTTGTACAGTGTCTTTCAGCACCGGAAGTGCCGAGGGCCCACAGTAAGCCCTGATAAAGGACCACCCTCTTCATGTTAGAAACGACACTATCACTTGTGCCTTGGATTGTTTTGCACATACCCTGTACCACAGCCTTGTTCCAACTCTCAACAAATTTTCATCTTTCATGGAGTGGTCTTCTCCCCACACTTACAGTATTCAATTCCATTTGCACAGCATAAAAAACGGCCACAATGTACAAATAGATGCCTGAGCTCTAAAAAAGTTTTATGTTTGGGCACTGAAATTTGAATTTGTATATTTCACATGCCATAAGATATTACTTATTTTGATATTATCCATTTTAAAGCAGTCTCATGTAGCTCAGGCTGGGCCTGAACTATGTAGCCAAGGCTGACCCTAAACTTCTGATTTTCCTGACACTACATCCTGAGTCTGCTGAAAGTCCTGGTCAGATGTTATACAGACACTAAGAGACCATAGTTGTCAACCCAGACTACTATACCCAGCAAAACTATCAATCACCATAGATGGAGTAAACAAGACATTTCACAACAAAACCAGATTTAAGCAACACTTATCCACAAATCCAGCCCTGCAGAAAGCACTAGATGGAAAACTCCAACCTAAGGAAGTTAGATACACCCACGAAGCCCCAAACAATAGATAATCCCACAGAAGGTAAACCCAAAGGAGAAAAACACACACACTACCACCAAAAATAGCAGAAACTAACAATTATTGATCGTTAATATTCCTTAATATCAATTGACTCAATTCACCTATTAAAAAACAGGCTAACACAATGGATAAAAAATATAATCCATCCTTCTGCTGCATACAAGAGATACACCTCAACTTCAAAGACAGACACTGGGTCAGAGTAAAGGGTTGGAAAGACTTTTTAATCAAATGGACTTAAGAAACAAGCTGGTGTAACTATTCTAATATCTAACAAAACAGACATTAAACTAAACACAATCAAAAGAGATCAGGATGGACATTACTTATTCATCTCAGGAAAAATCCAACAAGATGAAATTTCAATCCTGAACATTTATGCTCCCAATACAAAGGCCCCCATATATGTTTAAAAAATTACTACAGTTTAAATGTTACATCAAACTTAATAATGGGAGACTTCAATACCTCATTCTCACCAATGGATAGGTCTACCAGACAGAAACTTAACAGAGAAATAAAGGATTTAATGTATGTTATGACCCAAATGGACTTAATAGTGAACTGTCCACCAATAGACAGAGGAATATACCTTTTTCTCAGCACCCCCATGGAACTTTCTCTAAAATTCACCACATATTTGGTCATAAAGTAAATATCAATAGATAGAAAAAAGCGGGAATAAACAGCTCGTATTCCATAAAGCCACAATGGACCAAAGTTAGAGTTCAGCAACACACACCACAGAAAGCCTACAAATTCATGGAAACTGAGCATCTCAAATGAACCACCTCTCGGTCAAGGAAGAAGTTAAGAAAGAAATCAAAGACTTCTTGGATTTCAATGAAAATGAATCCACAACATACCCAAACTTATGGGACACAATGAAAGCAGTGTTAAGAGGAAAACTCATAGCACTAGGTGCCTATATAAAAAAAAAACCAAGAGAAATCTCACACAAGAGACCTAACAGCACAGCTGAAGGCTTTAGGACAATTAGAAGCAAACTCACCTAGAAGGAGTAGATGGCAGGAAATAATCACACTCAGGGCTGAAATCAATACAATAGAAACAGAGAGAACAATACAAAGAATCAATGGATCAAAGAGTTGGTACTTGGACAAAGTTAACAAGATAGATAAACCCTTATCCAAACTAACCAAAAGGCAGAGAGCGAGAATATACAAATTAACAAAATCAGAAATGAAACAGGAACCAAGAAAATTCAGAGAATCATTAGGTGATATGTCAAAAACCTGTACTCTACTAAATTGGAAAATCTTAACGAAATCGACAGCTTTCTGGACTGCTTATTAAAATAATTAAATCAAGACCAGATAAATGATCTAAATAAACCTATAACCTTCAAGGAAATAGAAGCTGTTATTAAAAGTCTCCCAAGGAAAAAAAAAAAAAAAAAAAAAAAAAAAAAAAAAAAAAAAAAAAAAAGCCCAGGGCCAGATGGTTTCAGCACAGAATTCTAAACAGATTTTCAAAGGAAAATTAATAGCAATACTCCTCAAATAGTTCCACAAAATTGAAACATAAGGAACATTGCCAAACTCTTTTTGATGAGGCCACAATTACTCTGATAGTCAAACCACACAAAGATGCAACAAAGAAAGAGAATTACAAACCAGTCACCAATCTCCCACATGAACATTGATACAAAAATGCTCAATAGAATACTGGCAAACTGAATTCAAGAACATTTAAAAAAAAATCATCCACCATGATCAGGGAGGGAGACTTCATCCCAGAGTTGCAGGAATGGTTCAACATATGAAAAACTGTCAATGTCATCCATCATATAAATAACCTGAAAGAAAATAAAACACATGATCCTCTCATTAAATGCTTAAAAGCCTTTGACAAAACCCAACACCCTTTCATGATGAAAGTCCTGGAGAGATCAGGAATACAGGGAAAATACCTAAACATAATAAAGGTGATATATAGCAAGCCGACAGCCAACATCAAACTAAATGGAGAAAAACCTCAAAGTTCCCATTAAAATCACAACATGACAAGGCTGTTCACTCTCCCCATACTTATTCAATATAGTTCTCAAAACTTTATCTAGAGCGATAAGACAATAAAAGGAGATTGAGGTGGATACAAATTGGAAAGGAAGAAGTCAAACTATTTATATTTGCAGATGATATGATCGTATACAGAAGTGACCCCCAAAATTCAACCAGGGAACTCCTACAGCTGATAAACACCTTCAGCAACATAACAGGGCACAAGATTAACTCAAAAAAAAAAAAATCCAATAGCCCTCCTATACTAAGGATAAAAGGGCTGAAAAAGAAACTGGGGAAACATCACCCTTTATAATAGCTGCAAATAACAACAAATACCCTAGAATAACTCTAACCAAAGAAGTAACATTCCTGTGGTGATATGCTTTACATAAATCAGTCTGGAATATCAGAGGACAGAACCATCTTTTCCAGATATTTTTGGTTTGTTGTTGTTGTTTTGTTTTTGAGAGAGGGTGTAACAGTCCTGGCTGTCCTGGAACTCATTCTGTAGACCAGGCTGGCCTCGAACTCACAGAGACACACCTACCTCTGCTTCCCAAGTGCTGGGACTAACAAGTGTGCCACCACTGCCTGGCTGTCTGTTTATACTTGCCTTAAATATCTTCTCTGCGTACTTGTTTCACTTCCAGGTTCAACTCTTAATCATAATCCTAAAGTTAGCATTAAAGGTATAAGCTACTACTGTTTGGTTGTTGAGCCTTGAACTCACAGAAATACAGAAAGATCTGTCTCCTGAATTATGGTATTAAAGGTGTGAGTTTCCACACTATCAACCCTGTGCCTGCATTAAAGGCATGAGTTACCATTCTCTAGCCCTCATGGCTTGACTGTGGGCAATTCTGTGCTCTGATATTCCAGGCTGATGTTATTAAATACAAAATATATCACCGCACATTCCTGCATGACAAAAACTTTAAGTCATTGAAAAAAGAAATTGAAGAGGATACCAGAAAATGGAAAGATCTCCCATGATCCTCGATAGGCAGGATCAACATAGTAAAATTGCAACCTTACCAAAAGCAATCTACAGATTCAATGCAATCCTCATCAGAATCCCAACACAATTCTTCACAGACTTTGAAAGAGCAATAGTTAACTTCATATGGAGTAATAAAAAACACAGGGTAGTCAAAACAATCCTGTTCAATAATAGAACTTCAGGAGGCATCACCATCCCTTACTTCAAACTAGCATAGAGCTACAGTAACAAAGCAGCTTTGTACTGGCATAAAAATAGATTTGTGGATCAATGGAATCAAATCAAAGAACCTGACATTAATCCACCTACCTATGAACGCCTGATTTTTGACAAAGAGGCCAAAAATCATACAATAGAAAAAAGATAGCATCGTCAACAAATAGTGCTGGCATAAATGGATGGTGGCATGTAGAAGAATGCAAATAGATCCATATCTATCACCCTGTGGATCAAAGACTAAACCCAGTTACACCGAACCTGATATAGAAAAAGTGGGAAATATCCTTGAATGCATTAGCACAGGAGACTGCTTTCTAAATGTAACACCAGTAGTACAGACACTAATAACAACAATCAATAAGTGGGACCTCCTGAAACTGAGAGGCTTCTGTAAGGTAAAGGACACCGTCAATAAGACAAAACAACAGCTCTCAGAATGGAAAAAGATCTTCACCAACCCTACATCTGATAAAGGGCTGATCTCTAAAATATATAGAGAACTCAAAGAAATTATAGGTTAAAAAAACCCCACAGAACCCAATTGAAAAATGGGGAACAGCGTGAAACAGAAAATTTTCAACAGAAGAACTCCAAATGGCTGAAAGACACTTAAAGAATTGCTCAACATCCTTAGCCAGCAGAAAAATGCAAATCAAAACAACTCTGAATACCATCTTACACCCATCAGAATGGCTAAGATCAAAAACACAGATGATAACTATTCTGGAAGGGATATGGAGCAAGGGGAACACTCATTGCTGGTGGGAGTGTAAACTTGTACAGCCACTTTAGAAATCAGTATGGTGGCTCCTCATAAATCTAGGAACCAATATACTCAATTGTAGTAGAATTATGTTGTTACATTGTAAATAACTGTCCTGCCTACTGGTTTAACTAAAAACGCTAATTGGCCAAAGGCAGACAGGAAGTATGAGCAGGGCTACTAGACAAAGAAAACTCTGGGAACAAGAAGAACAGAGCAGAGATGCCAGAGAGACACAAGAAATGCCACAGATGCAGAGGACAACTATGCTACTCTGAGAAAAGGTACTGAGCCACATGGCTAAACAGAATAAGAATCATGGGTTAGATTAAGAGCAAGAGCTAGCAAGTTATATGCCTGGGCCCCCGGTCAATCAGTGTACAATTAATATAAGTGCCCATGCATTTTCAGTGGGACTATGGGACTGTACGCCAGAAAGTCCAGGCCACGAGGCAAGACTGGAAATTCCAGGCCAGAAACCTAATACAACACCCAATGTTCCAGCAATACCACTATTGGCCATATACCCAAGGGTTACACATTCTTACCCCAAGGGCATTAGCTCAACTATGTTCATAGCAGCATTATTTATAATAAAAAGAACTGGAAACAACCTAACGCCCCTCAAATGAAGAATGGATTTTTAAAAATGTGGTACATTTACACAATGGAATACTAATCAACAGTAAACATTTTGAAATTTGCAGGCAAATGGATGGATCTGGAGAGTATCATCCTGAGTGAGGTAACACAGACCCAGAAAGATAGGCATGGTATGTACTCACTCATAAGTGGATTTTAGATGTAAAGCAAAGGATAACCAGGCTACAATCTACAACACCCACCCACCCTAACAGATAGGTAACAGGAGGAAGTTAAGAGAGTCATCTATAGATCCCCCTGGGAAGGGGAAATGGAGATTTCCTGAGAAAATTGTGATCATAGGGGGTGGGGGGAACAAGAGGAGGTGAGAAGAGAACATGAGAAAATGGATGGTTGGGGGATGGCAACAAAGAGGGCAAGCCATTGTGGGATTAGAGAGAAACTTGGTGCTAGGGAACACCCAAGAACCCACAAGATGAGCCCAGCTAGGACTCTAAGCAATAGTGGAGAGGGAGCCTAAACTGGCCCTTCCCTTTACCATTTGAACGACCACTCTAACTGCCATTATAGAACCTTCATCTATCAGCTAATGGTAGGTGCAGAGATCCACAGCTAAACACCGTGTTGAGCTGCTGGTCCAGCTGGAGAGAGGGAGGAGAGATTGCATGAGTGGAGGGACTATGATGGGGAAACTCATGGAGTAGGCTGTCCTGTGCTGTTGGGAGCTCACAGACTCTGAAATGACAGCTTCATGGGATGGATATAAACCCTTTGAATACAGATGACAGTCAAAAAGGTGTTGGCAGTTTGTGGAGCTGGACAAGAGTCTCTCCTGGTGCATGAACTGGCTTCTTGGAGCCCATGCGTGTGGGAAAACACCTTTCTCAGCCTTGATACTTGGGGGAGGAATGTGGCCCTACCTCAACTAGATATGCCAGACCGGACCAACTCACCTTGGAATTCCTTGTCCTTTCTGGGGAGTGAACAAGGGAATGGGGTGGGGAGGGAGGGGAGAGGCTGGGGGAGGGCTGAGAGAAGGGGTAGGAGGGGGAGTAGTGGTGGGTACAGGAAAGTTTTTTAAATTTTAAAAAAGGAAACAATAGGAACAAAAAGGGTTAGAGAGGGCTGGGAAGATGATTCCATAGGCAAAGTATTTGTGTCAGAAGCTGAGGACTTGAGCTCAGATTCTCAAAAATCCATGTCAAGCACAATGCAACCGCTCCAGCAGCTACAATCTCTGTGCTCCTACAGAAACATGGAAAGTGAAAACATTGCACTCCCAGAAGCTCATGGGATAGCTAGTGTGGTGTATAAACAGAAAGAGACTCTACCACAAAGTAGATGTGGGAATGTCTTTCTGTATGCTGTGAATATCAGTCTTTAAATAAAGGAGCTGTTTTGACCCTTGGCGAACACCGTAGCCAGAGACAGGAGCATAGGTATAAGAAGGAGGGCAGAGTCAGAGAGATTGAGCCAGATGCCTGAAGAAGAGACTTGTAAGGAACACAGGTGAGCCATGGGCCACATGGCAGACAGATTATGAAAATGGGTTGAGTTAAGATGTAAGAGCTAGCTAGAACGTGCCTGAGCCATAGGCCAAACAGCATGAAATTAATATAAGCATCTGAGTCATTTTGGGGGGCCTATGTAGCGGCAGGCAGCTAGGCTCTCTGGGACCACAGGTCTGTGGGTCTGGATCCCTGGCCGGATGGGGTCAGAAAACCCATTGCAACAGATGACACCCAACATGGGCCATACACCCACATAAAGCCGGAGAAAGATTAAAAAGGATTTGAAAGCACAGAACGAGAACCAAAAGCAGCTCTCAAATTGTGTCTTGGAAGGGGGTCCTTTTACAGAGATGGCGTGGCATCCAGGCCACAGACAAAATGGAATAGACTGGCGGCAGGCAGCGTAAGCTACTACCAGGCTGGTTCCTGAAGTTTTACAGAAGACTCAATAGCATGTGTTTGATTTAAGGTTTCTGTTTATATTGAAGGAAATGGGAACAGAGTCAAAAACAGCTTTTTGGTAGCAGCATTTTCTTAAGTATGCTGTTTTCTGGTGGTGGACAGAGACGCTGCCCCTTTCCAAAAAACTTCCTGACTCAGCTTTACTGGTAAAAACTGTGTGGTTCTTACCCTTAAATGGAGTGAGTGGAGGCAGTGACAGCTCTACTTGATGAGAGCGTGGACACTAAGATTCCCCAGAGTTGGGGTGGTAAAAGGTTTCACGATATTTAATATTGCTTCCCAGAATTGGGATGGCAAGGATGGCTCAGGACCCTCAAAAGATTACCAGAGCCCCTTAATCAGCAGGAAGTAGTAATAGAAAAAGACGCCCACAATTCCCAAAACATTGTTTATAAATATTTGTTTTCATTATGAGTGGTTAATGGTTATAGTTAATCTCTTTCTAAGAAGGAAAAGGGGATATGGTATATGAGTGATTTTTAAAAATTAGATTATTGAATTTACTTTAATAAAAAATAAGCTGTTAATCTAAAAATATTTTACATTGGTATAGGCTTGGGTTTATTGATACAAATTTAAGGCCAATTTTGTTATGCTGCATGTATTTTTCTACTCTTATTTAAGGCATGATGTTTATGTAACTCATTTAAAATTGTAAGGTATAATTAAGAAATGCAGATTAATAGTCACCTATGAAAGTCAAACATAATCTTTTAGTTAGATTTTTAGGTATACAAAAATATATTTCAATTAGATAGGTAATCTTCAAACATTTCTAAGACCACAGAATATGGTATTTGAAATATTTTAAGAACTTAGACTTTTCTGGACAGTGAGAGAGACAGATCTGCTCCTGTCAGCACCAATCTACTTCAAGAGAAAAGTGGGCACCAAAGAAAATCCATATGAAGTTTACTTTCTTTGTGGCAATGGTTAGCCTCTGGACAAGAACTTGTTCTTGTATTGATTGCTTGATAGTATGCTGTTTAAACTAGACATGCAGGTTCCATAGGAAGGTGACCTCTGAACTTTGGCAGAACAAACCGAGATAGTCCTTCAGTTTCCTCCTTTGCAGAGAAAATTGTCAGACATTCTTCAGGACTCAAGGAGAAGCGACTGATGAACTGTACCAGAATGGGTAGTACAGTCCTTCAGATTTCCTGGTTCACTGAAAGGTATGCCAGAGACTCTGGGCCTATAGGCTGAAGATGAATGTCCCAATTTTATAAAGGAACTTTGGTGACTATTCAGGCAGGTAGGTGTCATCTCTGTCCTTCCTAGATTTTGGAAGTTGCCTGCACTTCCTGTTTATTTGGGTAAATATTATATTCTTCTATGGTCTTTGATGTAGTTGAAGATTAGATAGTTTTTCTTAGTTATTTTACAAGGTTTATTGGATATGAAACTTGAGATTCACAAGGATAAGGTAGATGATAGAACATTTTCTCTAATTTTGCTAAATACAAATAGACTAGATATTGTAACTATAATTCTCACTTGACAGCTATTTTGGTATATGTAATTTTACTATGTTAAAATTGGAACCTTTTTTTTATTAGACAGAAATGAGGAGGTGATATGGGAATGCCTTTCTGTATGCTGTGAATATTAGTCTTTAAAGGAGCTGTTTTGACCCTTGGTGAACACCATAGCCAGAGACAGGAGCATAGGTAAGAGAAGGAGGGCGGAGGCACAGATCAGATCTAGCCAGACACCCAAAGAAGAAATATGTAAGGAACACAGGTGAGCCACAGGCTACATGGCAGACAGATTAATGAAAATGGGTTAAGATGAAAGAGCTAGCTAGCAATGTGCCTGCGTCATTGGCCAAACAACACAAAGTCAATATAAGCTAAGTCATTTTGGGGGACCTAAGCAGCAGTAGGTGGCTAAGCGGTTTGGGACTGCAGGTCTGTGGGTCTGGACCTCTGGCTGGACGGGGTCAGAAACCTCACTACAACAGTGGAGATCAACACCTGTGATTATCCTCTGTGGAGGCATTTATGTGCCCATACTCATACAGATGAACAGACACATATATACACAACATACACAAAGATAATTTTAAGTTGAGAGTCAGAAGCAAGTGAATCTTTATGAGTTTGAGGGTCTACAGAGAGTGTCAAGACAGCCATGGATACATAGAAAGACTCTGTATCATCATTATCATCATCATCATCACGTTTTTGAAGGATAAACTATAGTATAGTTATCTATAGATTAATAGGGTAAAGCTAAATGTACTGAATGGAACTGTTTCTAAGATAAAACACTTTGCTTGATAAAAACAACTATCAGAGATACATAGATCTATGCAAACACAAGCATGTTATCTGGGTTTCATTTCCTGTTGCTGTGACAAAATACCCAACAATGGCTCGGACTGACCATCTCAGCTAGCACCCAGGCCCACAGCTGGGCATTGGATTGGTTTACTCTATCATAAACCCCATCTAGGGCCTGCTGGAGGTCCTGAAGGAACTGGTTCTGTGGAAGAATGCCCACAGGACCGCCATGACTCAGGCAGCCACAGAATATTTATTCCAGAGAAGTTTCGGTGAGAATCCAGTGATGATGGTGTACCAGAAACCAGAGGCCTTGAACCAGACTCATTGCAGTGAACATTAGCCAGTAAAGCTGACTGGACCAAAGGGTGTGCTGTGTGACACACCTGCTCCCGATGCCACTAGGAAGGATGAAGGGGTCTCGGAGAGGTGGGAGAGATGGAGGGTTTTGTTTGTTTGTTTACTTGTTTTATTTTGGTTTTGATTTTTTAGAAAATTTTGTTGGGGGTGCTGCAAGGCTGAGGGAAAGATATAGGGAACTGGGAGGTGAACAGAATTAGGGTGCATGGTGTGAAATTTTCAAAGAATCAATCAAGAAATCATGTTAAGTTTAAAAAAGAAATAAAAAAGAATTGGCAGCAACAGCATTTTCCCATAGCACCACCTTCCCTACTATGTCCTCCAGTCCCTATAGCCTGATTCCAAGTGCACAGTCATCAAGCTGTACTTAAAATTTTCTTAATTTTGAAAAATAATGTTTGCCCATTCCCCTGGTTTGCATTGTTAAATAGAATTTAAGCAGTGACAGTCCAAAGTATTTATAAAATGTTGGAATATGTTAGTAGCTTGGACTTTCTCCAACACACACATCCTCGTGATATCACTGGGGTCTCATTTCCAACTGTACCTAGCTCCTTTCTGTCCCTCTTAATGGGAGTAACGTTCTCATTTCTTATTTTCAGGCCATTCTCCCATCCCACCCGCAGGATCCTACAGCAAAGATACCAGTGTGACAGTGCCGAATGGCCAACATGGCCAAGACTGTGAGATGCTCCAGTAGAGGTCAGCAGATGAGATGGGAAAAAAACAAATGTACAGCCCATGTGTGACAGCAACCACTACAGCCAAGGAGGAGGAAGCTTGCAGCTTAGGAAATCTCAATCTCCCATAAGGCGAGGTGTTAATTTTGATCTGATTCTACATGTGGCGTTGGAAAGAAAAGGTGGAGTTGTTTTCCAGAGTTATTAGTGTCCCCCTTGCTCCAGAAATCAATAAGGTTGTTGGACTTACAGGAAGTACATCAGGGACTGACGTAGCAGAAAAGCCCTACAGAAGTAGCTCAGCAGGTAGAGGTCTTGTCTAGCAAACATAAAACGCCGCAAATCACAAATTGGGTGTTTTGGAGCACATCTGTGATGCATTCAAGACATGGAAAGCCATAAGTTCAAGATCATCCTTGGCTACACAGAAGAGTTCACAGCAGCTTGAGACACATGAGACCCTAACTGACTTAGCTCCTAGTATAAATATCCTAACAAATATGGTGTCACATGTACTCTTGCTACAAGAGAATTTATCTTGTTCTGAGTTCTGAAGTAAATAAAGGTGGTTACACGTAGTACCACTAGATGGCAGAACTTGACCAACAATGCTTGTAACGTGTTCATAGCCACCCTGAGAACTGCTTTTGATAATTCAAAACGGAGAAGCTAGAATTGATGTAAAATTGTGTAGTTATTCCCAAAATAGTTCCTGAGATAATCAAAAACTATTTCAAAGCCTACTAGAAGCTGTGTTAGTTCTGATATGCCAAAAAAAAAAAAAAACCGCATGAAGACCTAAGTTCAGATTGCCAGTGTTGTACAAAAGCCTTCTGCTAGAGGGGTAGTGTAGGGTCCAGGAGCTCGCAGCAGCCAGTCTGGCCCAAACTGGAAGCTCCAGAGTCAATGAGAGACCCCGTCTCAAAAGAAGCGATAGAGGAAGAGTTGTCACCAGCCTCTGGTGTACACACACACATACACGCATACACACACACACACACACACACACACACACACACACACACACACACACAGAAGGGGGGTGAGGAAGGGAGGGAGGGAGGGAAAGACAGACAGAGACAGAAAGAGACAGACAGAGACAGAAAGAGACAGACAGAGATGGAGAAAGACAGAGACAGAGACAGACAGACAGGCATAGGCATGTATACACCTGTACACAGACATGTATAAACACTCACAAAATTAAAAATAGATAAATAAATGATGAACTGTCAAAGTTCATCAGTGTAATAGATTTAGGTGAAGAATGGGGTTGAGAATATGATGAAGACTTAGAAAAGCCCAAGTTTTTAGACAAGTCAGTTGTTCCTGGATCCTTCAGAGTCCTGCAGACTCATGGTGACAGCCTCTTAGAAAAAGTACTGCCAAAGGACTGCACCAGAATCTGTCCTGAATCTAGGCAGCACTTCCAGGATCCCAAATGGGATGCTTCATGCCAGGCAGGTGGTAGATTTTGAAGGAGCTCTGAGTTTAACTGGAAAGGCAGGAAATCCAGAGGACCCATCAAAGTGAAGTTCCATACCCACTGAGCAGGATGTGACTTCGGACGGTGTGGGCATAGAGAGAAAATACACAGAGAAGTCTTCAGAGGAGGGGTCAAGAGAGACACTCAAATGGGAGCAAGGAGTTTATTAGGAAAAAAACGCCACAGACAGACAGAGAGGCAAAGACATGGCAGAAGTATTCAGACTCCAGCTCCAAGACAGACACATGGCAGGGTCTCTGAGGAAAGGAATTGGAGTCCCTGTGGTAGACATCAGGTCTCTGAGTACACCTTTCTGGTTTTACACAGTAAGGGAAGTGAATGAGGAACTGGCTGTATGGCCACCAATGCCCCTTTGATATAACTCATGTTCCAGGAAGTCGATTAGCTAGGGACTCACGGTGTCTCAGAAGGTGACCGTCAGCATAAAACGAGAGCTTTTGGGAAGGATGAGGGCCTGAGAAGCAGGTGGACGGAGACACTGCTCAGAGGAAGAGGCAGGAAAATCAAGAAGGACTTGGGGGCAGTGGTCTCCAGGCCTAACCTTGAAGGATGGATTGGAGTTCACCATCTGGCCAAAGGCAAACTCAATGAGATCTACAAAAGGAAAAATACATGCAAAACAGAGAGATGTGAAGGCCGAGGCTGGCTCAGAATATGATGGGAGAGAGGCTGGAAGAGCACTCGTGGGTGAGGATGTGGCAGAACCGAGGACCATTCAGCTTTCATTCAGAAGGCCCCCTTCTCTGTGAGGGCTTCCATCTAGGTCTCCATCTGTTGCTATGCCTTAGCTTCCTGGCCCCTCTTTCTCCAGTGAAGGGACGGCGGAGCTGTAGAGGAATAAGGAGAGATGGCTGGGTGGTGAGAGGGCCACGTGTACAGTCTAGTATGCTCACCACAGGCTTTTAATTTCATGAGTCATTATCTTCTGAAGCACCTGAGTTGCAAAAATGTTAAAATTAAGATAAACATGACACCCAGGAGTATAGATGATTATGCCACATTATAAACAAGGCCAGAGGAAGCAGAGCCTCAGAGCAGGTGGTAAGTCAATTCCAATTCTGATGAACTATGTAGCCCAGTTCCTGGGTAAGATTAAGGCCTCCGGCCTGGGGACCACACACACACACATACACACACACATACACACACACACACACACACACACACACACACATACACACACACACACACACACACACACACACACACACACACACACACACACACGCACACCTCCTCCACGCTGGAGCTATGATGAACTGTGGCCAGGAACCCTGTGCTAGGTTATGTGACTGTCCTGTGGAAGGCTCAGTGGCTCCGTGACCATTGGCCACCTGGCTAGGAGCCTCAGATCATTAATTAATTTCACTGAGATTAGACAACCACAAACACAGTGACTCCTGTGATTATGCCTGGGCTAACCTGAAATCAGCACTTAACCAGAAGCTGCTGATGACCGAGAACAGAGCCCCCACTTCCACCTGCAAGGTCACCTCAGGTCTGACAAAGATGGCTAAAGACCTTCGGACCTCGCACCTGCAAATTGTCCTACCCCTTCCCAGAAACCCGTGTCCTCCCATAAGACTAAGGTTATCTTGATGGAGGTTGTGGATATCTACAGCCTGTTGTGCCAGGTTAGAGGCCAGACAGAGAGCAGCGTGAAGTGTCCATTAAACATGTCAAGTCAAGGAAACAGAACAAAGCAAACAACCTGCAAACCTAGATCACTACAAAGGCAGGGCAACTTGAAATTAAGAATAAGTCAACTACCGCACAGCTAATGGATGCCACTGTCATGGCTCTGCAGATTATAATGCAAGACAAAGAAGTGAAGGCCAGGAAGACTGGAAGGAACGAGATGAAACCATCAGAGGTGATTTAAGGGTAATAGGAATGGGGGATGGAAGGATAGGAAACACTGTCACTACCATGCCATCATGGTTACTCACGTTATGACTGTGCAATTACAGCAACCACAGTTACTACTGTGACATCACGGCTATCCATCTCCATTGCTACTGTGACATCACGGCTACCACAGCTACTGCTGTGACATCACAGCTATCCCCATTGTGACTGTGACATCCCAGCTACCACAGTTACTTCTGTGACATCATGGCTACCCCCATATCCAGGAATATCCAGGAGTGGTGACCTATGCCCTTTAATCCCAGCAAATATGAGTTTGAGGCCAGTTTAGTTTACAAGGGTAGTTCCAGGCTCCCAGGAAGGCAGTGGTGGTGTCACGCTTTTAATCTTAATCTGGATGTGAAACAACTGGGTGACGAAGGTATTTAAGGCAGGCATAGAAAGACAGAGCAGGAAGAAGAAGCCAGGAGGGGCGAGGCTGAGGAAGCTGGAAAACAGCTGGGTGAGCTTTGAATATGATGTTTCCTCTCTGAAATCTTAGCCTTTCCCTGAGATCTGACTCTGAGTTTCCTTTATTAGTGCAACAGCTACTGTGACATCACAGCTACCACAGTTACTACCACTGCTACTATTACTACTGTTTCTGGACAAGATAATGCTCCCCTGCATGAAACCAAAGAACTAACAAAATGTACGAGACAACAATTTCCAAGTCACAAGATAGAGTGTTATTCAGGACCCTGGCCTCTGAGAGCTTCAAAGTAAGTGATGTGAATCTGAGACAGCTCAGCTCATTGTCTCAATGGAGCTTCTAGGCCGTGGCACAGTTCAAGGAACTCTGTCCAGACTATGATAAATTTTAGTTGGGACAAAATGAGGAGTCCAAGAAGCCTGACTCAGAGTGTGTGGACATATCTTGGAGAGGAGAGAGTTGAGCTGCACAGTAGAAGCCTTCAGAAGGTGCTCTTTGAATAGTTAGAAGACCGACCAATGAAACCAGAGTAGCAGTTCCTGGTGACAGCACATGAGCAGGGACAGCACTTCTTCCCAACAGTCAGGATGGAATACTTCGTGGGAAGAGCAGTAGCCATGGACAGTACCATGAGACATGCTGTCTGGTAAATGTCAACACCGTTGAATAATTCACCCTGGGCAAACCACTTGCCCAGTCCTGCCTATCAAGTTAAAAGCAAGGTACAAAAGAGTCCAAGTGTTTCATAGTAACCTTACTGCTTCCCAGGATAAAAGCCAATATGGGAATATATATATCCACTTTTCAATGTTGCTACTTATATGCATCCAGTCAGAAATCACCAGAAAAAAAAATGCACATAATAAGGAGAAATGCAACTGATTTTACCTTCCCACAATGGACATAGACATTAGATGACCAAGACATTGATGAGTTGCCCATATCCCATGCCTACCTTGTTACACAGAGATAAGGAAATTCAGAGAGATGGGTAAAACCAAATTCAACTTTTAGAGATGAAAATTGCAATCCCTCAGTGCCTAAGCAAAAAAAAAAAAAAAAAAAAAAAGAACAGAAGGGGCTGCAGAGACAGCTCACAGCTCAGGACTTAAAAGCACACATCACTCTTCCAGAGGGCTCACGGGCAAGTCCTAGGACCCACATTGGGTGTTTTACAACTGCATGTGACTCCAGTTCCAAAGCAAGTGGCGCCCCCTTTCGGGCTCTGTGGGTGCATGCAGCCACGCACATACACACAAAAATATTTTACTGAACCAGAGAGCATTAAATGACTGGATGTTGCAAAAACAAAACAAAACAAAAAAACAATGGAAAAACCATGAACCCAAAGAAGCAACAGCATGAGCCCAGAAAGAGAGAAAACTGTAATTAGAAAATAAAGCATTTATTATTATTAGAAGCTTTGAGCAGGACAATGCGGAAGTAGAATATTTTGAAAAGTAATAACATTTTTGCATCAACTTATTTATATTTGCTTATTTGTGCACATACACGTGTGTGCATGCAGGTGTGTACGGCCATCAGACGGCAACTCACAGGAGTCAACTTTGCCCTTCTATTATGTGGGTTCTAGGTAGTGAACTCAGGTCATCAGACTTGGCAGCAGGCACTTTTACTCAGCAAGCCAATCAAAAGCCCTCACAAGTTATATTAAAACTGTTAACATGAAAGACGTTCAATGAACCTCAGCCATAAGTAAGAGGAAGAAAATTGCATCATGGTCTATCATAAATCAAGTTGTCCAAAGCTAATGATAAAGAGAAAAATATTTAAAGAAACCAGAAAAATTGGCATGTCATATGCAAAGAGCAACAGTAGAGGCTCCAGCAGACTTCACATGGGAAACAGAGATGAGAGAAAAACAGCCCTGACAACCTAGAAATCTACAGTAGTGAAAAGATCTTTCAGAAATGAAGGCAAAATACAGATTGCTTCAGGCAAGGAAAGCTGAATGAGCTCATATATAACAGTCCCCTGCTACAAGATGTAAAATGTTCCTTTGTGTATTTTTGTTTTGAGTATGTTCCTTAAAAAAAAAAAATGTATGTGTGTGTGCCTGCTTTGTATATGTGTATCATGTACATGCAGCTTCTCTCAGACGCCGGAAGGCGTTGGATCCCTTGGAACTAGAGTTACAGGTTGAAAACTGCTAGGCATGGGTACCAGGAACGGAACCCAGTTCTCTGTAAGGGTTGCACCTGTTCTTAGCTATTGAGTCATTTTCCAGCCCCATATATGTTTAAACATGAACACACACACATGCACACAGAGAGACAGAGCAAAGGAGAGCATGCTTTGTTCACATTCACCTCCCAGTCCTTCTCCCATATTGCCTCTTTCTTCGTCTCAAATAGCTAGCTTGCTTCTTCTCCTTAAAAATATCCGTATTCCATACATGAGCGAAGACATGTGGCATTGGTTTTCTTCAGTCTAGCTTACTTCACTTAACATGATGACCTTGGTCTGTGTACAATGACATGGTTTATTCCTTCTTTAAGGACAGCGCAGCTGTGTATATATACCTGCTTTCTTTTCTTTGTCTTTTGAGACGGGGTCTTGTGTAGGCCAGGCCAGCCTTAGGCAGATGAATTCACTATGTAACTCTGGATGGTACTGAGTCTTAGAGTTTCCTGCTTCCACCTGCCAGGATCCTGCCCAGATCCGCTCATCTGTCGCTAGACATTTAGGCTGAGTTTGCATATTTTGGAATGTGTGTGTGTGTGTGTGTGTGTGTGTGTGTGTGTGTGTGTGTGTGTGTGTGTGTGTGTATGAGAGCGGTGCTCATAGAGGCCATCTCCCCAATACCAAATATATACCCAGGAATAGATACCTGAGAGATATGGTGGCTCCGTCTTTATTTTTATTTTTTTGAAGTACCTCCATGCTAATTTCCATAGTGGTTGCATAATTTGCATTCCCATTAGCAGGGCATAATGGTTCCTTTTCTCCTGACCCTACACTAACATTTGCCTATTTTTATTTACCCTATTCTGACTAAGGCAATATTTCAATATAGTTTGAGTTTGTATTTTCCAGATAGTAAATTTTTTTCATCAATTGTTACTACTCGTGTTTTGAAAACTTCTTTATTAGCCATCCGTGCTTTTACTTAAAAAAACAAAACAAAACAAAACTTACTGACCATTTATTGACTGAGCCTTTGTTCTCTGGGTTTTGTTTTGTCATTGTAGTTAATTTTCAACCCCTGTTGAATATAACCTTCCCCTCAAGGTTTACATTATTGTCTGTCTCCGAAAGTTTCCTGCAAGAAATCAGTCCAGGTTATGTACATGTGGCTTGTGGGTGAGAACGGAGCCTAGTGTTCATGTTCCTGACAAAAAAGAACTTTCTTCAAGAGCAGAAACATTTCAATCCTCAACTCGGAAGTTAGGACATCTGTCAAGGTCTTTGTCTTATTCTCTAGAGGACATTCTTTCCATTTTGTCCTTTATTCTGCTATAATGTTGGCTATTATACCAGTTAGGTCTTTGTACTCCTACTGTCTTCTGAGATTGGCTCATAGAGGGATGTTGAGTTCCAGTGAAGGCTTTTAATGAATTTATTGCAATTATTATGTAATCTCTTACCCTAATTTTTACATATTATTTATATTCCATGAATACTCTAATTAAATATGTAAGTAAGTCATGTAATTACATTTATTGACTTGCCTGTTTTGAACCACCATGGTATCCCTGGGATGAAGTAAATTTCATCAGGAAGTACTATCTTTTCAAAAACTTGTTAGATCCAGTTTGCAAATACTGTATTGTGGATTTTTTTCATCTTTATCTATCAAGGAAAAATTGATCTATAGTTTTGTTGTTGGGCTATGTTCTTACTGAATGTTGGCATCAGGATAACATCAGCTTTATAGGGTGAGCTTGGAAGCATTCCTTCCATTTCTAATGTGTGGGATGGTTTGATGGGCAAAGGGTAATCGGTCCTTTAATAAGTAAAATGATGCCAGGAGGAAGTCAAACCTAGCAGGGAGAGTCAGCAGAGGAAACGGCAACTATGTGATAAAATTTTAATAATTATTTTAATCTCTTTGAAAGATAATTAGCCATTTAAACATTAATCATAGTGCAGTGTGTGCATAAGGGTAAAATACGACCACTTTTCCATCAAGGTCTAAAAGAAGGGAACGGAAGTACACAGCTTCAAAGCTTTTGTGCTGTAAGGGACACTGTGATTCAGAGGGAGTGTGTGATAAGTCACGATGTGTACTCTAAACTCTAAGGCAATCTTTATTATTCTTTAAGAATAATAAAGACTCACAGCTTTAATAAAGATACACAAGCAGAGCAGATAAAAAGGAAACAAGGTGTGTCGTCAATCCAAAAGAAAAAGGGACACATGAAGGAAGAAGAAAAATAAAGGAGGAAATCACCAGCAACTAGAAAGACAACATAGAAAACCAGTGTATCAATGAATCCTTTAAAGTTAATGATCTAGGATTGGCAAGATGGCTCAGTGAGCAGAGATGTTTACCACTGAGACTCACGACCCGAGTTTGACCTCCAGAGCTACACAGTGGAAGGAAAGAACCAATTCCTACAAGCTGTCCTCTGACCTCCACAGATGAGCCATGGGACATACACACACTAAAAATGGAGGCGATTTTTAACAATGAAAATATTAGCTTAAGCAGTAGTTTCTGTATTTAATACTGGAAGTACAAACAGTGAAAACACAGGTGACTTAATGGAAATGAAATCTTTTCTACTTGAAGTGGCACTACTGAGTCTATACAAAAGACTCACAAAATAAATGAAAATATTTACAAGTCACGTATTTAGCAGAACAAAACTCATCTAGAATACATGAAGATCTCTTGACAGATAACTCTAGAATAAAACCAACACAAAACTAGAACAAGGAAAGAATTTGAATGATCTTTCCCCCCAAAGTAGGGAGGTAACTTTACAACCAGTAAATATATGTAAAGATGTAAAACATCTTTGTAAGAATATGAATCAAAACATCAGTGCAGTGTTGCATAAACATCCTCTGAATGCTATGTTTTAAAAAGATGGGACAATGGCAGCTATTGGCAAGGAGGCAGGAAAACAGAGAACCTCTTTCTCTTCTGGTTTAGGAACAAGACTGGGAATGTCTCGGCATTGACAGTGAATAGAGAGATGTGCTGTGAAGGAATGCAAAGTGTGTGAGGCATTAATAAGCCTGTGTAGGAAGAGGTTTGGGATGAGAAACAAGGGCCCAGAGTTCAAACAGCTCAACACACAAGTATGCTAGAACTTTGAGGCCAAAGTTTTAAGGTCTCTTATCATATCACCCATGAATGCAAGTTTGGGCTGGTTGGTTTCTATGATGTGGTTAGCCCCACATCTCAACATTAAGGCACAGACTTAGTTATCCATTCTCCAAGCTCCCTGTTCATATATCTTCAATTCTGCACAGCATCCCTAGGGGAAGGGAGCTGCCTTTAGCCTCCAGGATCCCTGGTCTTTATACTGATGGTTGTTCCCCGTCCATCCACCCAGTGTTCTCAGACAGCAGCCAGTGCTGATCCTTAAGATGATTGCTACTCTGCAAACTGCTAGTTAAGTGCTTGATAAATATTTGTTAGATGAGTGGATACGCAACTTGCTTATTCTATAAATGGGAAGATGGCAGTGAAGGAGACCAATGCCCCAGGACTGTGTATCTTGGAATCCATGACCTATAAATGTAGTTTTCACAGTGCCTGTTTCATGTCTATTAAGGAGAACAGAAGTGCAGGAGAGGGCAGAGAATGGGGATCCTCCCCAAGAGGCATGGAAGATGCAGCAGCCTGACTCTGGGAATGGAAGGTTCAGGGACAGTCTTGACATGCTCACTTTAGTGGCAGGGAAGTCTCCTAAGCCGGGGTGCTGATGAAGAGTTGGCTGGAGCAGACAGTGGCCAACCTGCAGGGCAAGTGGGTGCTTTCCAAAGGGGCTGGGGGAAAGGGGGAAGCTCCCTTGAGAGATCCCAGGATACTCACAGCATCTCTCCAGCAGATCTCCAGTCTTCAACAGAGCAATCCCTGGGATGGCTTGGGCTATGCTGTCTGATGAAGAGCAGAGAAAGCTTCTGATTTGTGCCTGTCTTGTTTACATTTTCCCTTTGAAAGAGGATTTAAGTCTCTTTCTATGACTATGTGACACTCCCATCTGTTCCTGCCACATGTTCACGATGGACAGAAGAAGGGGTGATGATTTGTGCTAGAAACTGAGGTTTGTGACACTTATGTATGAAAATCCCATGTCACAAAACACTTTCTGCCTTAGAGGCCCAGTGCTGGAAGCCAAGCAGGGACCTGGCACTCAGCACAGTTCCTCAGAGCACCAACTCAGTGAGATGCGATGGCTGAGATGCCATCACAGAGAGAGGGTTGGACTCAGTCCCTGAGAACAAAGGAATCTGTTCTCCCTGAGCTTACTTCCTTGGCTCGATCTGGACCAAGAAGAGTTAATAGAAAACCTGGGAAGGGGTACCTGTGCAACACAGGGGTTTCTAGGCAACACAGAAACTATCTCATACTCCCTCCCATTTACTCATCCATTCTTCAATAAATATTTATGTCAACCTAAATAATAATAATAATAAAATCACTGAAAGTTACTTGGGAATATCAGAGTACTACAACAGACCACTCTGCTACAGTAAACGATGTGCACATTTGAGAAAGAGGCACAAATGTTACTTTACATTTTAAATTTGTATTTTTATTAGTGTATGTGTGTGATGTGTGTGTGTGTATGTGGTGTGTGTGTATGTATGATGCATGTGTATGTGTGTGATGTGTGTGTATGTGTGTGATGTGTATATGTGTGATGCGTGTGTGTATGCGTGTGTCTGTGTTTATATATGTGGTATATATGCATGTGTGTATGTATGTATGTATGAGTGTGTATGTGTGTGTGTGTCTGTGTGTGTCTGTCTGTGAGTGTGTGTGTATGTATGCATGTATTTGTGTGTGTGTCTGTGTGTGTGAATGTGTATATGTGTGTCTATGTGTGTGTATCTGTGTGTGTATGTGTGTGTGAGTGTGTATGTATGTGTGTGAGTGTGTGTATGCGTGTCCATGTGTGTTTGTGTCTGTCGTGTGTGTATGTGTGTGTATGTATGTATGTGTGTGTATATATGTGTGTGTGAGTGTGTGCGTATGTATGTATGTGTGTGTATATATGTGTGTGTGAGTGTGTGTGTATGTATGTATGTGTGTGTATATATGTGTGTGTGTGTATGTATGTCTGTCCATGTGTATATGTGTGTCTGTCGTGTGTGTATGTATGTGTGTGTGTGTGTGTGTGTGTGAGAGAGAGAGAGAGAGAGAGAGTACAGGCACATAGGCGCTGCACACCTGCATAGAGATCAGACAACTTGTAGGAGTTGGCTCCACCTTGTTCTGGAGGTTGAACCTGTCTTGCTTCTCCTGATGTACCACGTTCTTTGGCTGACCCAAAAACTTTCAGACAGCTCCTGTCCTGCTACCCATCTTACCACTGATGTGGAAATGCCTTTCTATATGCTGTGAATCTCAATATTTAAATAAAGGAGCTGTTTTGGCCCTTGACAGGCACCGTAGAAAAAGTAGGCAGAGGAATCAGAATAGGTAGGAAAGGAAGGGCGGAGTCAGGGGCAGATCGAGCAGACAGATTAATAGAAATGGATTGATTTAAGATGTAAGAGCAAGCTAGCAATGTGCCTGAGCCATAGGCCAAACAGCATGAAGTTAATATAAGCGTCTGAGTCATTTCTGGGGGCCTGAGCAGCAGCGGCAGGTGGCTAAGGGGGTCTGGCACAGCAGGGTCTGGGCCTCTGGCCGCCTGGGACCAAGAAACCCCTTTGCAACATACCACAGGGGCTCTGGGAGTGCAAAGCCCACCACTACATGTGCTTCTTCTTTTTACTGGAAATTGAATTCAGGTCACTGGGCTTGCATGGTAAGAACTTTTGTACACCAACCCATCTTGCTAGTCTGGAAAGCAGAAAGTTTTAAGGGGAAAAGGGAAAGATTTGTGGAAGATATTCAGGTATAGAGGTTTATGGAAGCCTGTTTAGATATACGGTTTATTGTTCTTGAAAGTCCAGCAGAAATTGGTACAGCTCATTTATGGGAGGCTGTATCTAGACAAGAGTTTTTACCAGAGAACATTATCTAATTGTTGCATTCTTTAAACAAAAAAAAAAAGTCAGAAAAGGGCTGACCATTTAGATGGCTCAGAAGGTAAGAAGCTTGTTGCACAAGGCTCACACCCACATTAAATCTCTCAAATCCATATAAACGGGGAAGGAAAGACCCAACTCGAGAGAGTCATCCTCCGACCTCTACGAGCAAACCATGATGCCCTGCTCATCTCACACCACAATAACGACTGTCTTTAAAAATTAATGTTGAAAATGAACTGTTTCATAACTCAGTGCACACATGAAAGATGGGCCCAGCATTCAATGTACACAGAGTAAGAACATTCTCTCCTGAACCTGTAGAAATTTTGAGAGAAAGCACCATCTGAAAGAGTCAGACATGAGCCCTGCCCCTGCACGACTTCATTGGGTCCAAAAAGAAAGACTTCAAAGCCGACAGGTTTAACATTTATAACTCAGTTGTGTTCTTACTGAATGTACTTTTCCTTGGGAGATGTGAACAAATGCCTCTTTGCCACAGATAGAGTACCAATAGCAGACCAAAATAAAAATCTCAGTGAAGTCCGGCATGCTGAATCAGTGGAATTTATTGAGATCACTTATAGGGCATGGGTGACGGCCTCGGTACCCCCCAAACAATTGCTTCACGACAAGGTCCCGCCCCATCCCTGCTGATGACTTCGTGGAAGTGACATCCTGGAGTGTCTCATTTAGCTACCTTCTACTTCCTGTGCGCTCTCAGTTTACTTATGGCACTTGAGAGGCAGAGGTGTGTTGACAGCAGTTCCAGGCAAGGGTCCCATGCTCTGACATAGCGTTGTGGTCACATCCCCATTACCACAGATCTAGCTAGCTCTGTACAGTTCTTGCTCCGTTGGCATGACTAGCAGGCCTCAGTAGTCTACTGTGACTGTTACGGATCACTGATGGTATGCCCAGAAGGAAATGCCATAGTACAATAATGCAGATACCCAAACTCTCCAGTGATGTAGCATGGGTGTGCTGGATGGTCTTATGTCACCCTGGCCGCAGCTTAAGTCACCAGAGAGGAAGGACCTCAATAGAGAAAGGCCTCCATATGATCAAGCTGCAGGAATGCCCATGGGGAATGAGTGACTGATGGGGGAGAGCCCAACCCATTGTGTGCGCGACCATCCTTAGGCTAGTGGTTCTGAGTTCTATAAGAAAGAAGGTTGAGGAATCCTTGAAGAGCAAGCCAGTAAGCAGCATCCCTCCTGACCCCTATATCAGCTTCTGCTTCCAGGTTCTGGCTCTGTTTGAATTCCCATCCTGACTTTCTTCAGTGATGGAGCACAGTGTGGAAGTGTAAGGAAAATGAACACATTTGGTCAGTGTTTTTATCACAGCAATAGAAACTCTGACTATACAAAGGGAATACTCCAAAGCCCAGTAAATGTTCTACATTCAGATACAGATGCAACCCTGAGTTTCAGATGAAGCTGTAAAATAAAGTGTAAGAGGAGTAGAGACCTCCAGGGTTTGCTCTTAGAAGGGCTGTCTTCCCTGCTGTCTCATGAGTGTGTGATCTCAGGCAACATTCCCTCAAAGCAGAGTTCTCTCTGAGAAGATGAGGTAATTGTCAAGGCCTCCTCTGTCAAACGGGTGCTTAGAAATGAGCTTGGGTGAGTAAGTCTTGGCAAGCTTGGCACTATAGATAAAGGTAACTTTGGCTGTTCCTGGGGAAATGAGTGAGAATTGGTGAGCTATGCCATGGTTAACGTTCACCATTGCATTCTGCCTGTTCCCTCCAGAGCTATACATCTCTGTAAATAAAGGTTTGCATCCCTCTTGGATCAGCATTGCTGTTCTTGCTCAGACATGGTCATTTCCCTTTGCCCTGGTTTTGAAAGCTAACTCCCCTGATGCTATTATCAGCAAAGTCAGAGAGGGCTGACAGCCCCGTACTCCAAGTTATCAGGGAACAGTTCAGTCAAATAAAATGTAGTTGAAATTTAACTCAATTGTCAAAAGCTTCAGTGAAATAAGGAATTGGGTCCAGAGATGTCCACATGATTAAAAATGATCCCCGCATGCACGCCTACTGGCGGGTGGGGTGATCTATCTGACCATTCAGTGGGCAATGTACATTTGTAAATTCTGTGTATGCCATGGAATCCTGCCCCAGCTATTTCTTGGAGAAACTTCACACCAAAGGCAGGAGTTTTAGAGGATCTATGAAATACTCTTTGTCTATTTATCAGCAGGGTCTCCATCCCAGCCTTGCACCCACTTCCCAGCAGAGAATGTCACCTTCAATTTCTGATCTTCTCACCTCCACCTCTGCAGTGTTGAGATTATTGACGTGTGCATCGTATCTGGTTTAATACTGTGCTGGAGTTGTAAGGTCTTCATGCATGGGGCAAGGGCTCTGCCAACTGAGCTGTAGCTCCAGCCTTCCATACATGTTCATAAGATGGCACTGAATAGACTCCAGGATTTTCTCATGGATATATTACTATCATATCTCTTTTTCTCATAGATCATTCGCCCCTTCACTATTGGCAAGGCTTTTGTTCTCATAGATAATAAAGGATCCTGCCAGGAGGCTCCCAAAAGTAAAATTTATTCCTATCCATTCAATCAGCCAGAGATACAGACAAGGACGAATACAAACCCCCAGAGACGTACATGCGATGGGCAAAAGCTAGATAAATAAAAACATCATTACAAACCCTCAAACTGCCATGTTTATTTTTCCATTGGACCCTTGTCTTATTCTTCTGTGTATTTTCTAAAAGTTAAAATTTTTCCAATCAATGACTCATAGACTGAAAGCAAAGAATACCAATTGTGTCATTTTGTTTGTTAAGAACTTTTTCAAACCTCCTAGTTATGTCAACATTTAGGAACCCGCAGAATCTCATCGGTTGAGGGATGCTGTGCTGACGGGTTTTATGTCAGCTTGACAAGTTAAAGTCATCTGAGAAGAAGAAACCTGAGTTGAGAAAGTGCCTCCGTAAGACAGGGCTGTAGGCAAGCCTGTAGGGCATTTTCTAAATTAGTGATGTGGTGTGAGAAGATCCATCATCCCTTTGGGAGTGGTACCCACTCTGGGCTGGTATCCTGGGTTTTTAAGAAAGCCTGCTAAGCAAGCCAGGAGAAGCAAGCCAGTAAGTAGCACCCTCCAAAGGCCTTTTCATCAGCTCCTGCCTCCAGGTTCCTGCCCTGTTTGATTCCTGTCCTGACTTCCTTTGATGATGAACAGCTAAGGGAAGTCATAACAGATCTGTTCACAACTTTCATCTGTCTTTACCTGTTTCTGTTTGGCCACTGGTATAGATAATAGATCTGCCCTTCAAATTTTTCTTTTTTAAAACTTACTTTATTTTTAATGTGTGTACATGTGCATGTGCCTAAGTGCGACACATGTGAGGGTCCCATCAGAGGCCAGAAAAGTGTGTCAGTTCCCTTGGCTGAAGTTATGGACAATTGAACATGGGTGCTGAGAACCAAATCTGGGTCCTCTTCAAGAGCAGCAGGTGCTCTTAACCACTGAGCCATCTCTTTGGCTCCTGGCCTCTGGATTTTGAGGGTGCATAGGACATGTAACAGTGGACAAACCATCTGCCAGAAGCTAAAGGAGGGTGAGGGATGGCTGTCATCACATCATTGTAGCCACTGTTTCCTTCCACAGTCACTGATCCTGTCTGTATGAGCCATAAGAGCCTCTGGTTAAGTTTGGGTCCCCTCTTCCACCAAGCACCTTCCTAACCAGAAAGAAAAGATGTGAACCTGGGCATTGTTGGAGGAAGCAGTCCAAACAGTGGGGTCCACAGTAAGAGATTAGGAGTGAGAGGTAAGCACTCCCTGGAGATGGGGAAAGAGAAAGCTGGCTGCTTCCCTTTCCATTATGCCTCTCAGCAGGGACATCACCATGGCAACGACATGAAGAGTCTGAGGTTGCACCCAACTCCTGCCAGCCCCTAGTGCTCACCTATCATAGTTTCCCAAGGGATCAGTTTAGACTGCAGAAACTCTCCTCTTCACACCTCCTGCCCACTCCCAATGTCTCATGTCCTGTTGCAGAATCTGTCCTGTGCTAGCTATTGCCTGTGTATCTCAGCCCTGGTCTTCACTTCCTTTTCGTGACACAAATCCTAATCACCGTAGCACCATTTGATTGCATCCACACCTACAGGCCACAGCCATCTTCAAGCCTACAGAAGCAAGGGCAGACCGCTGCATTCTGTATCGGGCATTAAAAGAACCACCCCTCCTCATCTCCTTGCTCTTTCAATACTTTAAGGACCCATCTCAAATGAAATCTGCTCTTTTGCAATTTCTAGTTAATGTATGTTTTCTGTATTAGGCTCAACTATTACATTCCTAATCTATGTCGTGAACCTACTTTCTAGTAGAAGGAAGAAGGAAATTCAAGATTTCTCTAAGATGATCCTTAAACTTGGGATAAGGAAGTAGTTCAGAGATAGAATGCTTTCCTAACATGTACAAGGCCATGGGTTCAGGTCCCAGCACCACAAAAAGGGGAGTGTTGGACATAGCTTAGTGGTAGATTGGCTTGCCTAGTAAGTATGAGACCCCAAGTTCAATCTCTACCACCCAAAACAAACAAAAGACATTTGACTTTATTCTAAATAGTAGCCATAAGACCACAGAGGGTTGCTATATATTTTCTAACAGATCAAATTCATAATTATCATTACTAAAAATGCGAATCTATCTGTGTGCGTCTAAAATGGGGGAGAGGCTAGTTCAGGCTCCTTTTCCATCTGCTGAGGTGCTGTCTCAAGCTGCACCCCATTCGCCTAGTCTGGCTCCCCCAGCCTCCTCTATCTTTCTACCACTCACATACACCACCTTCTACAGCAGCAGGTGTTCTCAGGCTTCCAAACACCTTGTTATCTCTTCATGAAGGTGTCCTGACTCCCTCCCTGACCAGGAAATTCTGTCTTACTCTTAATTCAAATTGTTCTTATATTCTGAGATTTTATTCCAATTTCATTTGATCTAAAAGGTATCTAACTTCCTTCATGGTCCTTACTACACAGTGAGTTCCTCTGTAGACTTAAAATGAAACCCCAGCACAATTTTGAAGTAGTATTCCTATTGCGTGAGTAACTGGGTACATACTTTATTTATCTGAGAAAAAATTAGAAAATAATGCTTACTTTATAGTATTATTTTGAGAATTCAGTGAGAAAAAGCCCATATTGCTTTCTCAATCAACTCTGTCTCTTCATCTTTTTATGTCTATTAATATTCTAGGATTAAAAGAACTGAATAGAAATCAGGATATAAATAGGTATGCTATTGTGCATAGAGACCTCAGGAGGCCTTTCTGGAGATGGATGATTGATGGATAACTGTGTGTGGTCACAAAGGCTTGGAAAGGCTGCCCATCTCTCTGCCCAGAGCTCAGTGGCAGGAATTCAGGGTGTAGGATGTGTGTGGTGAGTTGAAAACTAATAGCTTTGCAGGGTCATGTAAACTTTGAAGCCAAATAGGCCAGCACTCAACTCTTAGAGGGCAAGGGACAGAGAGACACCAGAGGACAAACAGTATTTGCTTTTGCAGTCAAAATTGGAGCCTTACCTGCTGTGTTAGTGATATATTTTTATGTTCTTTAACTAGAACAGTTCACACATTGTCTGAACCACTTACCACATCACCCAGGGCTTTTTTATCCCAGTGTCAAGAAGTCATTGAAAACCATAAAGCAAATATCAGAAGTTTTCATTTTAGGCAGTTGGAATAAGTTACTACGTAAAGAAAAGGTTGTCTGTTGAACACATTTGTCTTTTTTTTTTAATAGAGAAATTTTCAGGTCAGCAAGATGGTTTAGTGAGCAAAGATGCCTGCAAGTCTGATACCCTGAGCGCTGCCCCAGAGCCCACATAGAGGTGGAAGCAGACAACAAAGCCCAGAAAGCTGCTTTGATCTCCTCATAATCACAGTGGCATGTGCACCACCTCTATCTTCATATGGAGTATATGCATGTTTCCTTTTTCTCTCTCCTCTCCCCCCTTCTCTCTCACACACACACACACACACACACACACACACACACACACACAAACACACACACGCACGCACGCACGCACACACGCGCACGCGCACGCACACACACAGGGACTCACACGTGTATATATTTGGTTTTTGGTTTTTTGAGACAGGGTTTCTCTGTGTAGCCCTGGCTGTCCTAGAACTCACTCTGTAGACCAGGTTGGTCTCAAACTAGATATCTACCTACCTCTGCCTTCCAAATACTGGGATTAAATGTGTGTGCCACCAATGCCTGGCTGATAAATTTTTAACTAGAAATAAAGAGAGAGAACCAAATGACTTAACAATTAAGAGCATTGGTTACTATTCCAGAGGACCAGGATTCAATTCCCAGCACCCCCTGGAGGTTCACAACTGCCTATAACTCTAGATCCATGGATTTGTTACCATCTTCTGACCTCCATGAGCACCAGGTATGCATATGGTACACAGATACATGCAGACAAAATATCCATACACATAAAGTAAAATGATGATAAAAGCATTTTTAAAAGAAAAACTTTCTTTGGTGCAGTTGGGGTTGGCTCAAGAGGTAGAGGTTCATTTACCACACAAGCCTGGCCACCTAAGTCCAACCCTCAGAACCCACAATGAAGAACAGTGTCAGCTCCCCAAAGTTGCCTTCTGGCCTCGACATACTTGCTATGGATGTGTGACTCTGCACTCATCATGCAGACACTCACCATATACCCCCCCCACACACACACACACTAAATGAAATTTAAATTTTTAAAAATAAATTTACTTTAAAATAATTCTTTGGTATACATGTACTTGCATGATAACATGATAGATGTGTCTGTTTATTTTTCCATAAACAAACCTTGACTGTATACTTGATGCTGTAGGGCATAAGGCACTGTAATACATTTCAGAATGGTCAGTGCTGAAAGTACCACTTCATATAAACACAAATGGCAGAAGCACAGTTAGGACCATTTGAAGAGTTGGTAATTCTGTCCTAATACCAATCTAAAATTTACTGAATAATATTTGTTTTAAATAAAAATCAAGTCAGCAACAGAAACAGGAATTTTAAAAAAAATGAGCATCGTAGCACAATATAATCAAAAGATACAATACCTTGCTATCTATTTGCTAAAGAACGGCATTAGGAAAAATAGTTTTTGCTCTCTGTGACTAAACTGTCATGTTTCTATAAGAACAGAAAGCTCAGTGTGCACAGTCAGATAAATTACTGTCCTCATAACTGGCTTAGTTAGTGCTCTAATGCTATGAAAAGACACTATGGCCAAGGCAACTCTTACAAAAAAGAAAAAAAAACATTTAACTGGGGCTTGCTTACAGTTTGAGTTTTAACTCATTATCATCATGATGGGGAGTATAGCAACCTGTAGGCAGAGGGTGTGTGGAATATTCCTTTACAGTATGTGAATATATGTTACTGTGGTTGGTTTAATAAAGAAGCTGACTGGCCTACAGCTAGGCAGGATAAGGTTAGGCAGGAGGACCAGACTAAGAGGACTCTGGGAAGAAGAGAAGAGTTTCAGAATCCTGCAGACACAGAGAAGGAGATGAACCTGCAGTACTGAGAAAAGGTTCTAAGCCACATGGCAAGGCATAGATAAGAAATATGGGTTAATTTAAAACGTAAGAGTTAGCTAGTAACAAGCCTGAGCTATCAGTTGAGCATTTATAATTAATAATAAGTCTCAGTGTGGTTATTTGGGAACGACTGCCAGGACACAGAGAAACTCCTCCTACATGGTGCTGGAGAAGTAGCTAACTGTCCTACATCTAGATCTACAGGCAGCAGGAAGAGAGCAACACCAGGATTGGCTTGGGCTTTTGATACCTCAAAGCCCTAGTGACACATTTCCTCCAACAAAGCCACACCTACTCCAACAAGGCCATACTTCCTAATCCTTCCCAAGTAGTGCCATTCCCTGATGACTAGGCATTCAAATATGTGAGCCCATGGGGACCATTCTTATTCTAACGAACGTAATAACATATCTGGACCCTGAGTCGAGGTTAGGCAGCTGTACTGGCTGGCTTTGTGTGTGTCAACTCAACACAAACTATAGAATCAGCAGAGAGGAAGGAGCCTTGGTTGAAGAAATGTCTCTGTGAGATCCAGCTGTAAGGTATTTTCTCAGTTATCAGTGAGGGAGGGCCCAGCCCATGGTGAGTGGTGCCATCCCTGGGCTGCTGGTCCTGGATTCTCCAAGAAAACAAGCTGAGCAAGCCAGGGTAAGCAAGACAGTAAGCAGCACCCCTCCATGGCTTCTGCATCAGCTCCTGCCCCCAGGATCCTGCCTTGTTTGAGTTCCTGTCCTGCCTTCCTTCCTTGGTTAGCAATGCTATGGAAGTGTATGCCAAATAACCCTCCTCCCATTCCCCCTCACACACACCCACACTTGCTTTTTGGTCATGGTGTTCTGTTGCAGCAATTAAGACGGCAGCCATTCTCTGGCATTTAAGGGCATGACAGTACACTCAGTGCAAGTGTGTGTTCAGAAACAAGGATGGACTTGTAGTCTAGTAGTAGAGGTCTTGTCTACAATGAGGGGAGCCCTGGGTTCAGTCTTTAATAGGAGGTTTTAAGAAAAAAATTTCCCGTAGCAACAACTGACCTATGCCAGAAACACGTGGGACTCAGCATACATTTGATTTTGAATTAATTTTTGGTTGATGTGGGTTCAAAAGCCTTTTCTTTTCCATGAATTCCACATCAAGTGCACTTTTCTCTGTAGTTCATGTGGTATGATTTCCTTTTACAGTGCACGACACTGGCTGTGACTTTAAAATATTTGTGTATTTACTTACTTATCTGTTATTTCTGTGTGTGCCATTGCAAATGCTGCACGGCATGCATGTGGAGCTTGGAGCACAGCCTTCAGGACAGACTCCCTCCTTCCAGCTTTTTCAGGGAGGATCTCTTTTGTTCCTGCTGCTCTGCTGTGTTCTGAAAGCTGGCCCAGAAGCTTCCAGACAAAGCTCGTGTCCCCCCACAGGAATTCTGGGATGGCAGGCTTTTGCGCTGTGACACTGTTTGTTTTGTTCGATCACGGGTTCCACGAATCAATCTCCGGTTGTCAAGGTTACAAAGCACCAGTCACCTTTACTCTCGAGCCATTCCCAGCTACTTGAAATTATTTGGTATCTGCTTTTGTTCCCACACTGAGATCTTCCAAGAAGATAGATTTCTAAACAAATAAACCCTACTGTGCTCTGTTTAGGTGGGTATCATTTTAGGGCAGAGCATTGTTGCCACAGGGAATGCAGTTGCGACAGGGCAACTCAAAAGTGAACCCAGGGCTTTGCGCATAGTAGGTAAACACTCTTTTAGAGAGCAATAGCCCAGCTACAGGGAAGTTCTTTAAGGGACTTACCCCTTTCCCCAAGTCTGGATGGGAGTGAGGGTTGAGCCTCAACAGTTTTCAGTTGACTCTGTCCCCACCGCAGGTTTTAGGAACTCTGAGGGAGCTAAAAGCTTCAGTGAAAAGCAATACAATCAGGTCATTTGGGCTGGGTGCCAGATGGGGACATAGACTCAAATGGCCAGCAGCTTGGGTCCACCTGGCCTGTAAGCAAAAGACTAGAAGCTCAGGCCTCCAAAAGATCCAGCTGAACTTTCAGCAAACCTGGGGATCAGAGACACTACCCAGTAGCCCAGGGCGATGGGAAGCAAGGCTCCTCAAACTACAGTTGGGTCCCAGACCAGTGACCCCCACCAAGAAACTGGCAGGTGCAAAGGCTAAGTGTCTTGACCCCTTGTGATTGAAGCTTGCATTCCCAAAGCACAGGAGAGTTTTCACCAGGTAAAGAATATTATAACCATTTAACAGATAAGGAAAGTAGAGGCCGGGTGAGGCTCAGGGTGGTATTGTGTGCATATGAAGGGATAGTACCTTAACCCAAGCTTTTTCCTTCTGCAGCCCAGGTCTGAGAGAAGCATGGGTTCCTCAGACACCACTAATGTCCCAAGTGCAGGACATGGGCATGATGGTACTGCAGGCGCTCTGGGGTAACATACAAGTGCAGAAGAGCCTGCTGCTGCAGGAATGTCTGCTGTATTCAGACTTCAGAGAGTGCCCCTTCCTTCCTCTCCTCAGGCTCATGTTGTCTATCGATGAAGAATGTGAGGAGAGAGGTGACTAGTGGGACCGGAAGATGAGAATCTTCCAGTTAACCAAAATCCAAAGCTGTGCCCACGATATTACAGTTTTGTTTTGTTTTTTTAACTTGAATTTTTTCTTAACTGTCACTTGAACTTTGTCACTGAGGTTGAGCTTTGTCCCATCTCATGTTTGTTCAGGGAGAAGGTAAAATATGACATTATGCTCACCTGATTTCTCTGTGAAAGTATGCACATCTGCTACTTTATATTATTTATTACTCATTTTTATTGTGTGTGTGTCTGTTTGCAAGCTAAGACCACATGTATGGTGGCCACAGAGACAAGAAGAAGCCGTTGGATCCCCTGGAGCTAGAGTTACAAGTGGTTGGCGCCACACCGCATGGGTACTGGGAACGGAACCCTGGTCCTCTAACAACTGAGTCACTTCTCCAGCCCTGATTTGGGTGGGTTTTGTTGTATTTTGTTTGTTTTTTGAGGCACAGTTTCACTGTTGTCCAGCTTGGCTTCATACACAAGGAAATCCTCCAGCCTCTGCCTCTGCTGGGGTTATAGATGTGAGACACCATGCCCACACATTTCCTTTTTGAAACAGGTACTAACCTCTGTGGTCTTAAGACTCACACATTCCCTCCAACCAAAACCTTGCAATAAGAAGGCTATTTTAATTGTCTGTAATAGGTCATGCCTGAGGTCCGGGGTGGGGAGTGCATCCTGTCTTAAATCTCCTAGCCTGATTTACTTGCTTTTATTCCTATTAATCTGTCCATATGTCAGGGGGTCTTTGTGTCTTCACTAGCCATCCCTGGACCAGTGTCATGTCCCCAAATTTGATCACCATTTATAGGCGTTTTTGCCTAGACAAGTAGACAGGAAGTAAGAGACAAACAGAGGTTCCAACAGAAATTTGCTCATGTGCTCTGCTCTTTCTCAGATTTCTTAGGAAAGCTACCTAAGACTCGGGCCTTCTCAGAGGCCTCTGGGATTAGTGTTGGCTTGCCCTATGGGAGAATCTCATGTCTTCCTTCCCGTGCCCACCTTAGGCCCCAGAAAGCTGCAGAACAATATCTGTGACCAAGGGGAGAAGACCCAGGTGTGAGATTTTTATGTCAGATATTGCTTTTATGTGAGTGTGACATCCCATAGCAGCAGGGTACATGGTATTTAGAGGGCACTGCCCACAGATCCTCCCAAAGTGAGAGATAGGTGGACTGGGTGGGGTGGCTCTATGATTGTTACTTTGGTGATTATTTAATTGGTATTAGATTGCAAAGCTCTTAGGCTCCCCTCCCTCCTTTCTGCCCCTTTCCCTCCCTCCCTCCTTCTGTTTCCATCTTTTTAGCTTGTACCAAAGAATTCATATTAGACTACGACTCCATCATGTCGGACTAGCTCTTTGGACAGGTGGTAGATGAAGAGGGCTGAATGGGGAACAGGAGCTCCTATCAGGCAAGTTAGTGACAGCATATGTGCCTGTCCTGGAAGAAAGTTGTCTGACACATCTGGCTGCTGAGGACGATCTCATTATATAGTAGGAGAGTTTCTGCAACAAAATGTGGAAGTCTTCAGAATCTTAGCTGATGGCAGTTGCTGATCCTGAAAACTGATCATCCTCTAAGAAGACAGAACTCTTGGGCTGTGCTATTGCCGCTGACTCTATTTGTACTCAATTCTAAAGCTAGAGGAATAGATGGACCTGTGGACGACTATGGCTGCTGGCTGATGTGGGACGCCTTTGTGTATGCTGTGAATACCATTGGATAATAAAGGAATTGTTTTGGCCTATAGCAGAGCAGCTTAGAAGCAGATGGGAAATCCAAGCATAGATACAGAGGAAGGAGGGCAGAGTTAAGAGAGAAGCAATCCAGCTGCCTAAGAAGCAATATGTAATGGAGTACAGGTAAGCCACAAGACACGTGGCAAAAAAAGATTAATAGAAACGGGTTAAGATACAAAAGCTAACTAGCAACAAGCCTGAGCCATTGGTTGAGCAGTTTGTAATTAATATAAGCCTTTGTGTGATTATTTGGGTCCAAGCTAGGCTGCAGGTCCAAACGTTGGGCTAGGCCAGGCCATGGGCAAGAGAGATTAATTTAGACTGTGGGGCTAGGCCAGGCCAGAAATTTCATACAATAGCTGGCTCCAGTATTTAGCCACTAAAGAGCCACATCAAACTCTCAACTACATGCTGTCATACTGCTCCTACATTCTGCAGTGAGCCCACAAATCCAGGTTTGTGCAGCCATCATGATACACCAAAACACCAAGTCTCAGGATTCATTGACCCCACACTCCTGTGGCGGTAGCTCTCTATGACAGACATAATGGAGTTCATGTATGGTTAGAGCTACATCACAGGACTCCACCCCTGCATGGTCATCAGGCAGGCACAGGCTGCCTATGACTCAGATTAAATGAGCTGGAACCTCTTAAGGCATCCTTAGATTTTTGGGGTCCTCTGGGGGTGAGAGTATCCCCATGGGTGTTCTGGTATTGCTTCTACACAAGTTCCCCCAGTTCAATGGCATCGAGTCAGAAACAAAACTAAGTCCCTGATCATTTTCTTCTTATGATCAAAAATGAGTCTAAGATAGCCCCGTCTGGCTGTATGCAGCCAAGGGTGACCTTGAACTTCTAGCTCTTCTGCTGACACTTCCTTATGGGCATGCATTACTGCATCTACTTTATAGATATGTGGATGGAATCCCGGACCCAGTGCATGCTAAATGAGCATTCTACCAACTCACCATATCCCCAACCCAACAGCTACATCTACAGAAGCTTTTGAGGCAGGAGGAGAGAACTTTAAAACAAAAAAGTATTCACTGTAGAGCTAACAACTAAGCTCAACACTGGCTTTCTTAGAATCCCTGCTTTATTCACCGGAGCTGTCTTAATGGCCTGTTCTCTAAACTCTCACTGATTCCTCTTATTCTTGTTTATTCACTTGTTTGTGTGAGTCTGGCGTATTGAGCAAGAGGGTGGCAAGCTTGAGAGTCACCAGAGCACTGACTGCAGCCTCATTGGTCCCTCTGCTTCCCCTCCAGGTCTTTTCTAGTCTTCTGCACAAGATGCTTTCTCCATCTGGGCTCTTGCTGCCTAGGTTCTCCCAGTAATTTTTCCAGTTATTTACATCACACACACGCAAACAGAGGCACGCACACATGCATATAAAGAGGTAGAGCAAGATCCCTCAAGAAAATTCCAATGCAACTTCTTAATAGAATAGACTTTTAAATTTATTATATATGTAAAGGCAAAGGTTTGGTGCCCCACTTGGAGACTGGTATCTAGTTTATCCCCTTTATAGTGTAAGTCACATTAAGATACACATTCCAGGCTCAGAGCAGGAAGACACCTTGCGTGTTCTGACCACCTTTATGATCACTCTGCCCATTCCTGTTCTTGTGCTCGAGGGGCGAGGTAGCTACAAATGGACATTAAATTCTCACACACAGGAATGCTCAAGCTCAGGGACAGCCCTAATGTGATGTTGAAGTGACCAATGTAACTCCATCTTGCCCTGACTACTTAGATAGCTCTCGGCCTTCTATCTCATAACAGTCACGCCAGCCTTGGCAGCACATATAAGATTTCCATGACCCTGACCGTGGTCCAGATATATTAAATATACAATCATAATCTAAACTAACAGAAGAAGGTGTAAGTAAAAAATAATCACTATTTATGTCTGAAATAACTACTATCTTCTGCCAGAAACAAATGTTTCAAGGTTAGTCTGGCCCTCACTTAGCTATGATATAAATTGTGATTTTTATGAGTTTTGCCTTTTAAAATGCTGTCCCTCTGAGCTTTGGTACCAAGAGACTCGGAGGCATTGGCTCACTCTTGGCTGCCAACCAAAATAAAAGCTCTCATATACTCTTAATTGGCTTAATCCATGTGCTTGTCTGTATCTTTCTCCCATTGATTATTTCAGTGTGTGGAACATAAAACATTTCATGTCCTTAACACTATTAGAAGAATGTTAATAGGGAAGCCAGAGTGGAGTGGCCGTCTGTACTGGGGCCAGGTAAGGACCTCCCCTGTAACAGGTACATATAAACCCCACCTATCAGGGATGAGTGAGAAAGGCCCAAGCATGAGGTGGTTTATAGATGCAAAGACTTCTTAAATACTTGGCTGGACCAGAAGCTGCAAACTCCAGAGGTTCTGGGGAGTATGTGTCAGGGCGGGTACTGAGGTTATAGGGTACACCCCTACTGTAATCTGGCAGGGTTGTTGGTCCAAAGCTGTCTTCCTAGGACATTGGTGCCTCTGAAATGAGCTCTCATCCATTCAAATTCCTCCTCCTCATCCCACCGCGGATCTGCCTGACCAGAGCCTTGTGGCTTAGAGGTAGACATGGCATCGCAGCAGTGTTGGGGTGTTTCAGGTGGAGTAGAGTGCTGTGCGGTTGGACAGATGGGCTGGATAAGCATTTGATCTTTTCGGTGATGGTGATGCAGGTGGAGTAAACTGTCCAGGGACAGAGAGGACTTTATGTGAAATTTCCCACTGTGGGCTCATCACAGGCTGGGACGGCAGAGCAGGGTTACAGAAAAACAAAAGCAAACACCAAGGGTGGGAGAAGAACAGAGTGGGCTGTCAGGCTGGAGTGACAATTTACATCCATTTCACATCCCCCCCCCCCCCAGTGGCTCTGAGCCCAGCTACAGCCACATGAAGCACACACATGCCCATGCGCATGCACACATGTACACTTGCCCTCCAGTCTCCACACTTCACTGATTACAGGACCGGTTTGCTGATCTGACTATTCCCTATCTCTCATCACGTCTAACCACAAGTTCTGAGGTCTCATTATCTTTTGGTGTGGTTTTCTTTCTTGCTGAACCGTGTCACTGATTGGGCTAATTTGACGTGCCAGACATTGGGAATACCGAGGAAGGAGCACAGTGAAGCCAGCCCAGCTGAAGTCTAGGCAATGACAGTCATTTTCCGAGACAAAAGGGAGAGCTCATGATAGCAAAGCGCAAGTTCTGTTGAGCGCACTCACCACAGCCAGGACATTAGACACAAGGACCTTCCATGCCATCCGGAACCTGTGACCTCTAAAGCACCAGCCATCAGAAGTTTAAAACGGAAGCATGGCATGCTGTAGGCTCTTATTTATAACGGTCTATGTAGCCTCAAGGAAGACAGGACTAGAGGATGGAACACTAGAGCTATGAGTGAAGAGGCTGGTGCTAACTAAGGTCTAGACAGGGAAGAGAAAGGGGTGTGAAGTAGCATTTGCTGAGAACTGCCTCAAATGAAAGAACTGGGGGGGGGGGGGAGTTAGTGTGTGTGTGTGTGTGTGTGTGTGTGAAGATTATCGTCTGCTGACAGTGGTGCTCTGTTAGCACTTCAAAAGGGAGGCCTTCCTGGACTGTGGAACTATCCAAAATCATTGAGGAAGAATTCTCAAAATGCAAAACAGCTCTAGGGACTGATGATATGTATGTAAAATTATGTTTGTATAATGATAAAAGATTAAGAAACAAAATTCTGAGAAAAATGCTTTGAGTTCAAAGGTATTTCTCCCCATGTACTACACATATAAGTAAATGTGTTCATGTATATACATGTGCATAAGTAGCTACATGTGTATAAATACATGCATTCATACATGTGTACAAACACACATATATGCATATGTATATATGCGTATGTACATTGTTAGAGACATGATTTACGTATGTCTGTTGCACATATACATCTGCGCACATACATTTCATGTATACGCACTTATTTTATAAGCAGTGGTAAGTCACCATAAAGAAGACGTTACAGAGGCTTTGCCCTTGATTGGCACTCACTAATGTTTGCTGAATTAGAACAAACTTCTGCCTTGCCCATTCTGATTTTTATCGTTGACCATTGCTCTCAGGAGTTAATGTTTGAACCTGGCCATAAAGAAATCGACAAGCACTGACCTATGGCCTATATTTGAGGAGGAAGAAGCCCCTTATAAAATAGCCAACAGTGGGCAGCCTGGCAGGCAGAGCTGCTGTGGTCAGCTGTGGAAAGGGAACCTCGTCGCCACCATGAACTTCTCCGGCAAGTACCAGCTGCAGAGCCAAGAGAACTTTGAGCCCTTCATGAAGGCAATGGGTGAGTGCTGGATGGGACTCCAAAGCTGATGTGACAGCAAGTAGGGGCTAGCCTTCCATCAGCAGCTAGTCAAGGTTTGATGTTGAGGTAGAACCAAGGGTCCAGACTATCCCAAATTGAGGAGTGCTTTAGTGACTCTCCTGGTCTCTTCTACTTCAACTGTTCCTCACTGGACAAGGCCACCAGGAGCAGTGGCAATGGCACAGAACTGGATTGACGTGTGTGTCTACACTGGTACTTCATTTCCTGACCTTGTTCATTTACTCACCCATTCATTCATCTTTTTTTTTTTAAGCAACCCTTGTTTCAAGACTAACCATACTTCAAGCACTATGCTTGTAGATGCACCATGGAGACATGTAATAGGCCACAGTCCTGACCAATGTTGAGAGACAAAGCTATAACACTAACAAATTCGTTGGAGATAAGTGCAACGAAGTGTCCCTTAATACTTTATACCAGGCATTGCAACACCCACATTAATACTCACCATAAAACTGAGCTGACCACTGTTGGGACAACTGAGGCCAAGAAAGGGGACAGAGCTATGACAGTGGTCACTGTATAGAAGGTACTTGAGTTGGAGTTAGAAACAGGGGTTGGGTCCCAAAGTCCTACATCTCCCTCTGTATTGGAGGGAAGACTTTGTGGGGATAAAGGCCGAGCCTGGGATCAGGGAGAGAAGAGTATGTTTCAGGAAGAGAGAGCCCTGTGGGCAGAGGGTGAAGTGGGGCAAAGGAGGGTACCAACAGAAAAAGATGAGAAAAAGCAAGAGCAGGAAAAGAAGGGCACTCAGGTCATCCCAGGACTCAAAGCTCATGTGGACCAGTCACAGATCATGAATTCAAGGACCCCTTAATTGTACAAAGGTCTCTCTGCTCCTGCTTTGACCTCGTGGCTCCTGGGACCCTCCATTCATGGAAAAACACAGATTTGCTCTGAAATCTGAAAAGCCCTATTCTAGAGCAAATAACTTTTGTATATTACCCAAAAGAGCATGGTCCCACTTTCTGCATGGGACTATTGGATGTAAAGATCCTGGAGGATGAAGTGTCCCCCCACTCTAAGGTCAAGGCCACTAAAGAAGGGGGGAATTGGGAGAGGGAGTGAGTAAATATCAGGGATCCACAGGAAAGGGTCTCAGCCCAAATGAGGATGTTTATTACAAATGAATTGTGAGCTGGGAGTGTGGACCAGTGGGTAGAGTGCTTGTCTCGCATGCATGGAGTCTGGGATTCAATCCCCAGACCATATAAAGCCCAGTATGGTGACACATGACCCTAATCCCAGCACTAGGGAGGGGGAGCAGGAAGACAGATGCTCAAGGTCACCCTCAGCTATATAGTGAATTAAAGCTAGCCTGGGATACAAAAGACCCTGCATTAAAAACTAATAATAGTAACTGAGACAATGGTATTAGGCCACTGACTTTCCCTGGCAGAAGCCAATGGCCTTACTGCTCACAGGTCTGCTATACAGAAGTGTGTGGGGTCCCAGGAACATACAGTTACCTCCCCTGCTCTGTTCTCTAACCCTACGTGGTTTCTCCCAGGTCTTCCTGATGACCTCATCCAAAAAGGAAAGGACATCAAGGGGGTTTCAGAAATTGAGCATAATGGGAAGCATGTCAAACTCACCATCACCTATGGGTCCAAAGTAATCCAGAACGAGTTCACCTTGGGAGAGGAGTGTGAGCTGGAGACTATGAGTGGAGAGAAGGTCAAGGTAGGTAGTCCTCAAAAATTCCCCTAACAAAGACCATGTCATTGAACCCACTTCATGCAGAACAGTTCTCACTGTCTGATCATGAGACATCTGGGCTCTCACTATGGATGATGTGGGGGAAGTGTGATACAGGGTCTCCCAGGCACAGAACTCCTGGCTCTCAGAGTCCTCCAAAGATCCCAGAACTAAAAACCTCTATCTGAGCCAGGGCAGCTTTACCTCCTCAGGTGGCATTGCCAGCTGGCTTATGGCTTGTGTGAGCCGAGAGATCCAGACGCTGCGGGTCCCGTCATCTATCTGCCCCTCCCTATGAAGCCTGCACAGTCCAGCATAGCCAGCAGACTGTCTAATCTCTCTGCTCCCGCCATTCCTGGCAGCTTTGTGCTCCGGGCTCATCAGGGGTCTCTGCCTCTTCAGGGTGCTCTTGTTTCTGCCTTT